>JAULBZ010004089.1:0-15299 GCA_032360805.1 Neoturris breviconis
GGAGGAGAGATTTTTCAAAATATTTTCAGCCAACTTGGCTGAAAATATTCTGAAAAATCTCTCCTTCACAGCGATGACCGGCTGTTATTTCGAGCCCTGGCATATAATCACTGTTCTGAGCATTGCTTGCTTCAGGGTATTAAATCTGAAGCTATGCTCAAAAACCTCACCTCAAGAGTGATTATTTTTACTCTTATTTTGAATACTAAAATTTATGCAACCATTATTATCTACGATCAATCCAGTGGACTATTATCCTACAATCAACCCAGTGGAGTATTATCCTACAATCAACCCAGTGGAGTATTATTTACAATCAATCCAGCGGAGGGGTATTTTTGAACGGTTTCGCTCTACAGTCAAAATTATACTAAAAAAACTGTCCATCAGTTTTTTAAGCTTGAGAATTGGCTAAGATTTTTCTGGATAAAACAAAGTATTGAAGTTTACAAAAACCTGAAACACTTAAACAAAATGTCAGGTGTTAAAATAAGAACAAATAATCACAGTATAGTATCTTGCAAGTGATTCCGTTATTTATGATGAAGAAACCAATCAACTGCAAGATTATCAACTTGGTTCTCTTCATCGCAGATGTTGGATAATTTTCATGAATTTTTTTAATTATAGCTATCCATTACAAACAACACATTTGTAGATTCTGTACGTCAAGCCTAAATGTAACTGCTGGGCATCACCTGTGGAGGAGTGTTTTTGGGCATAGTGTTTAGCTTTATACTTAAGCAATATACTCAAACAATTGTACTCAAAAACACTCCTCCACAGGTGATGTCTGGCAGTTATATTCAGGCTTGTACGTCATATTATAAATTATCAAAGATCAGATTAAGTCGATAAAAACCTGTTCAAAGTCAGCAAAATAACATTAGAACAACTTTGAACAGGTTTTTGTCTGCTGGGCAGGCAACTGATGCTAGCAGATTAACTTTAATTTGAATATGAATATACAAAATATTAGTCAAAATGTTTGCTGTTGAAATGTGAAAAAAGAGCCACAAATGAAGATTATCATCTCAAATATTTTATTCTAAAAAAACAATTTTCAGCTTAAAGAAACTGAAACTGCACAAATAGGTGTATGTCAGCAAGTTTGCAATGCATTGGTTTATTCCATATGAACAAACCAATCCAATCGTTGACTCCTATACTCTTCTCTGTAAATGTTATCATTGATATGAGCTCTTACTTGACTAACCAAAATCAAAAAATTGGGGTAATAAATAACTTAATTAATTAAGCACTGTTAGCAAATTATAAACTCATTAATCAATTAATCAACAGCATGATTTTGATGAGTATACAAGATTCAAAATTATGAACCTGTGATCAGGATTTAATAAGAAATTGTATAATTATTATATTAGGGCCTAGTTGTTCCAAAATCTAGATTTAAACCACTTTCTACCAATCAAATGTTGTAACAAGACAATTTCATTGAGGATTAAACTAATCAGCTTTCGAACAACTGGGCCCAGTATAAAACAGTAGTAGTAAAAACTAAAAATAGCTTTTAAAAAGGGAGAAAAATAAAATGCAGTAAAAAACAATCAACCAAATTCCAGTATTTATCAAATCTTACAAATCTATTTATTTTCCCCCTGAAATGTAACAATTATCAGTACAAAGGTTACTTAAAACTACAAAGTATCAGGAGGTGGGATTAAACTCTAGTTATAATAACATAACTTTCATCTAATAACATCAACGGAGAACTTTAAATAGCATACATGAGGGAGAGTAAAGTTAACAACCTTGAAAACAAAAAGAAAACACATTATTGACGGGCACAGTGGCCGATATAAGAGCAAATAATAATCACTGTAATGGAAAGATTTTTGGGCATAGCTTCAAGCTACGGTAAAAAATCCCCTCCTCCACAGCTTTAAGCTACGGTAAAAAATCCCCTCCTCCACAGTGATTATATGCTCTTATTTCGAGCAGTACAAACGCCCATCTACAAAGAAACTACATTTAGGTACTTGAGATAAATCAAATAATCAATGTGGAGGAATTATTTTTGAGGAGAGCATCATGCTACAAAGCCTGAGGTTATGTCCAGAACATGCCCGAGGATAATGATCAAAAATCTCTCCTCCGCAGTAATTAATTGTTCTTATCTAAAACAACTCTGATATAAAAATGCTACGACAACATAATATCAAACATTGGTTTTAACATTTCAATACATAAGTCATTGGGTGACTTTGAAAAAACCGGACCGCCACCTACTTCAATGGATTGATTACATAAAATAATATTGATTTCTGCCATGTTAAACTTCTCTGGAATAACATCTTTTAACATTTCAACATATTTTCCTATCGTTTTGTTTGATATGAGAGAAACAAACAACTTGGAAAACATTGAATAATGCTTTTGTGAATTATCATTATATCTTTGTAGTATTTCAGTAGCTTTCTCAATCAACTGATAACGAATATAGATATCGTATGCTTCTTCTTCACTATTTTCCAGATCACAAATTTTTAGACACGAACAATATGTATTTATTCTCTCCAGTAGGTCATCGTTTAATAATATATCTGAAGTTTCCTTTGGTAGATGTATTAGTTGTAACAGATGCAATATGAGTGTATTCTATAAAATATACAAAACATGAGTTATAACACGTAGAAGATCTCACCAGAATACTTTAATTCTGCAGGCTGCAGAACCAGTCCCTTAGTAACTATGCCTAAAGCAATTAGTTGGGTGCCTGTTTATCCGCCCGGTGATATGTGTTACATAAATTGTTAACTCTTATATGAGGTTAGATTACGATTTTCCTTCTAACATTTTAATTTACTCTAGCAGATAGATAGGGTTGGACCTCTTACCCCAACATGTGCCCATTTTACTGATCAGATATGGATGGAACAATGAGTCAACCATGGCACTTTACTGAAAAGTGAATCCAAGACATTCCCATGGCATAAGTGTCCCCTCCCTTTAGAAATTTAAAAAATAAATAAGCGCCTGGGTGCTTGTTCGAATTCGACCTTTTTTGAAACATTTTTTAGTGAAAACAAAAAGCCATCTATAGTTTTTTGCTGTTAGATGAGAATTCAGATGATGAAGATGCAGATATTAATTAAGAAAAGAAGCGCCCCCTTGAATAAGCCCTCCCCCCCTTCTTGAGACTCAAAAATTAAATAAGCATCCAGGCGTTTTATCGATGCATTACGATAAGTAAATTTTGTTTTCATGGGCAAAATTAACAGTCAGTTATCCCTATGGAGGACATATTTTTAACAATACTTTCGCCCATAATGTCTGGAAATATTCTGAAAAATCTCTCCTCCATGGTGATGCCTGAGAGATTTTTTAATCCTAGTATAAAAAACCCAGTCAATTGAACTAGCTGCCAATCATCTCTGTAGGGGAGGGATTTTTCAAAATATTTTCCGCCAACTTGGCAGAAAATATTCTGAAACATCTCTCCTCCACCGTGATGACTGCCAGTTATTTTAACACCAGCAAGTCAAATAGTTGCTTCTAAGCTGAAAACTACAGTCAAAAACTCCATCACAAGTGATGTCGGGCAGTTATATATATTCAGTCTTCGAAGCAGCTACATAGTGGAGATCAAAGTAGAGTTACCAATTGTATCACATCTTTTGTACTTTCCAACACATTTTCAAGCACATGTTTAGCTTCTTTCAAAAGACAAACTAACAACGAAGGTGAATGTACCCAAAGCATTATACAAATGTGATCCAACATTGAAGAGTTAATTCTAAAACATAAACATGGACTTTTTATACTAATGCTATTCTGCTAGCACACGACATTGGATCAACGTTGAAACTATTTCGCTTTGACATTGATCAGACGTTGTGTGCCCAATGAGTATACTAAAAAATTACTCCGATACAGCAATGTTCCTATTTTAATAAACATTTCAAAATGTCGTTCCAAAAACATGTTTTTTGGTAGGCCAATGAGCTTGTGATGGATTGGTTTCTTTGGTACAAACAAACCAACCCATTGCAAGATCATTGACTAACAACTTTTCTCTGTAACTTTCATTTTGCGAGATAGTCACTAAAAGCTATCAAAAGAAGGCAACAAAATGAAAGTAAGTCCAAAATTCTTTCAAACATTTTACTTTTAGTTTCTTATGACGTCGCATCAAATTGTACTAATTTTGCCTGTGACAATAGTGTTACTTGCACCTCTACAGTATGATGGTATCAATTTTAAAGCATAATGTCGGACAATAGCCTGTTTACTTTGTTGATATGAATTCAAATTATGAATTTTGGATTTAACATGTAGAAACCACTCAGTTGGAAGACCCTACTTTGAAATTATTATTAAATCATAAAAGCACAATCTATATTTTAAAGAATATGTTGAAAGATTACCACACTAGCCTATAGCAATGTTCCAAAATCACTCCCCCATAGTGAATATTTTCTCTTATTTCAAAGACTGACAGTTATTGTCTCTATATAGGCATCTCCTGATGTGGACTGCTGTAGAATCCACAATAGGACAGCGTCCATTTAAGGGTGGCAGTTCTCTACTTAGGTTGACAATTATACCTTAATACAATCTTCCAGATTGTAGCACAGAATTCTTTTCCAAATGCATAATCACTGTCATAAACTGTGTTTTTAAGATCATTCTTCGATAATATGGCTGGTAAAAGGTGACACATTAAACTGTTTTGATTCAATTCAAACATACAAACAAGACAAGCATCTAGATTCTTAACGTTTACACTCCCGCCTTTAATTAACTCTTGTAACTGTGTAAACTCTTTATTAATTATAGAGTCAGTACTTAATTTAACTTCATGCATCACTTCAGTCATTAAAACAGTCTGAATTTCCTTATCAATTTGAATATATTCCTTAATAATTTTGTGAATATTTTGATCAATATTTTTCGATGTTGGTGATTCAATAATCTGTTGCAATTTATGAATCAGTTGTTTTTTTACAGAAAAAGGAAAGTTTCTATCAGTAAATAGTACTAATAACAATATAGGATCTTTTATTTCTTCCAGCAGGTACGATATTTCAGTGAGGTCGACATCTTCATCAATACTGTCATCGTTCAAAAGGTGTTTTGTTTTCAATGACATCGCTAATGCCATTTCGGTTGAAACATTAGTCAGTTTCCACTGCGTGAGAATTTTTAAGAGATAGTGAATTGGTAGTTCAGAACTACGATTAACACCTTGCTTTATCCTCCGCTTTGGTTTATTTTTTTGCAACTTTTTCTGCTCTTCAAAAACATCTATTGCAAACTCAACATCTGGTACATTTTGTTGCGATGCTATACTCTCATTCGATTCAGGATGTCGACTGCTATGAAATTCTTGGATTTGATCTGCTATAGGTCTCATCCTCAAATTCCAAATACCAGACCTATTCCACACGCCAAATGTAGAATATAAGCCTTTGCATATCCAAATGTTCGGAGAATTCGATTTGAATGTAGTTGATTTCCAAAGAAACAACCCACCACGCACATCAAAGATGTTTATAATGCCATCCATAGTTATTACCACCACCAATCTTTGCACGAGATTAAACTTTAACACTAGCTTTGCAAAACTATCTCTTTCATTTTCCACTTCAAGATTGCTTAAAAACAATGATTCGATACTGTTTTGACCGACTGATCGAATTAAGTAGACTTGTAAATCATTTTGTAATACAACTAGTTCCTTTGTTGCGGGATGTGTTGCGGTAGAGATTAGTCGTGTATCATTGTTATATGAATTGATCCATAGAGATATTGAAGATGTAACAATACTTTGGAAATCAGAAGACGTTGCTGGTATTGACTGTTTGTTAAAGTTTTCTCCCCACACATGAACCTAAACATACAAAGATAGCATAATTTTATAAAGCAAGTATTTGGTATTCAAAATAAAAACAAATGATGTGGAAGAGGAGTTTTGTGCCTAGCTTCAGGCTTTGTAGCACTGATATTAAATTCAACGTATGGGTATTATAAACCCTATTCGGGCTGCCGGGGAAGGGGGTGGTGCAAAATTGTCCTACCCTAAAGTTTTAATTTTACATAACTTCTGTTTGACACAATCAATCTCTCTGAAATTTTCAGTATCTGAATTTTAGTCTACATGCTGGAATTTTATGTAATTTCTTTTTTTAGAATATCGCAGGCAGTCCTACTGGTCCTGTTGTTGAAGGCTACTTTAATGGAAAATTTGTCTAGAAAAAGAAAGTAGATGTTTATGGATAAAGGCTTTGAGGCAGCAAATAATTGGAAATTACTGCTAATAAATAGCATGATAATGTGGTTCTTATGCCCTTCTCTGCAATATTATGCTCTACTGTGCCTTTCAACAACAAAAATGTCCTTTCAACAACTTTTGAAAATAAATGTTGTTTTTCTGCAAATATAAGAAGTGGTAATTAGTGGATAAACGTTTGTTATGCAATGAGCTGATCCACTATGGTATTGCGCAATGTATAAAATTGCATGCGTCAGCAGTTGCGTGATTGTGGAATTAGATAAAAGCAATTTGTCGACACTGCAAAAATAAAAATTTAGAATACCAGTTTTCATTGTTGTTAAAATAAACATTAATGTGTCATGTCTAAACATCGACTAAAGCCATTTTGATAAATTTATCGAACCATGAATTAATGAATTAATATCAAACTAAATAAATGATTTAGGTTTTTGGTTTATATTTCTTTATTTTACATATTTTTGAATAAAAGTGATTTGTCGACGCTGCAAAAATAAAAATATAGATAGATATAACAAATGTTTATCTTTAAGTAGAACCAAAAATTGAATCAATCTCTATTGGAACAATTCCTCATTTTCTCATTTAAAGCATTCAACAACTTTTGGTGCTTTAATCAGAGACAATAGAAAGGCCCTGGTTACAAACAATCAGCCAAACAATCATGGTGGTACATTGTTAAAATATTAAAATCAAACAAAAAAAATAAATTATCATAGAGAATAATAATCCTCTAAAAGAAAGTTCTCAAATCACTACATTTTCTAGGTATTTTAATTTTTTTGCTGATGTCAGCAAAAAAAGCATGTTACTAGGTCCACCATTTTGAGCATCATTCTTGTTTATTTTTTATAGTTAAAGTTTGTACCATGACCAAAGCACTTTTCTTCAAAAGTTATCAGTGAAGGGCATTAACCCCAACCAGAACAGGGTTAAGGACATACACAAAAGATTACTTTCTCATAGCAAAACTCTTCAACAAAGTGAGAATAAGATAGGTTTTTGCATTATTGCAGGAGAAAATATAATATGTGCCTTAAGTTATCAGTATTATGTCACACTCTAGGTCCCAGAAGACAAATGTTTAGATCCAAAATACTGACATCCAGAATTCAACATTGCAATTACAAATCAATAAAGAAAGAATTACAGTATTTAATGTCAAATGCTAATCATTAATTCAATGGAATAATAATTTTTGTAGACCTAGATCTAATGCCTTAGCCTATGCGCAAAATGTTGATATAATCAGTAAATGTCAGAATTTCGAATATCACTTCACAGTATTCATTTAAAGGATTTGATTGGTTAAATTTTTTGTTTGCAGACTAAAAGCGAGACTCATACAGATAGTGTGCATGTGACAAGTAGTGTGCATAGACCAATCTCAACAAGTGGTTACATTTTTGTTGTGAACGAAAATAAACCACTGTTCAAAATAAGAGCCTAATAATGGCCGTAAAGGAGTGATTTTAAACATAGCTTTAGGCTACAATGCCTGAAGTTATGCTCAAAAATCTCTACTCCACAGTGCTGATTTTCTCTTATTTCAAACACTGAAAACTCACATTAACAGCATCTGTTTGTAATGACCAAAATAACATCAATCCAGGAGGAGATGATGGTAAAAAACAGAGCATGTCTTTAGATAGCATTCGCATACTCATCGGCAGACAATTGTGAAGCAACCCTCTCGTACTTGAAATTGTCATTTCATCACCTTTATCAGTGAATGTTATCGAAGCCGTACAGACACAAAACTGCGATGAAGACCTTTTTTCAATCCATACAAGGACTTTTCTATGCTCATTATAAACAAATGAAGTTAATTGACATCCTCTTCCTTTGCATAGAGAACTTGTTGATACATGCTTCCATTCATACATAGATTTTAAGAAAAACCATACGACCATCGTGCCAGATTTCATTACAATAAAAACATACTGATACTTCACAAAATCGTAGAAGATGTCAAGAACTCCAGAATTATCTAAAAACAACAATATTTGACAAAATTATCTAAAACAATAAAAAATGCCATTGTATGTATGTATAACAACAAAATAAAGAAAGGTATATTTAAAACTTTTGTACTTGATAATGGCAGGGCTTGAAATAACAGCCGATCATCACTGTGGGGGAGAGATTTTTCAGAATATTTTCAGACAAATTGGCTGAAAATATTCTGAAAATCTTTCCTCCACAGTGATGACCGGCTGTTATTTTAAGCCCTGTAATGGTATTATTCTTAGTTGACAAAGTCATTGCCAACATTGCAGTCGGGAAATGCAAAAAAGAAGAGGAAATTAAGAGGAAAACCTAGAAAGAAGCCTTAAAGTAACGGTCAGGCATGTGGATGAGGTTTTTGAGTACAGTTGTAGGCTTTGCAGCTGAAAACTATAATAAAATATACACTCCTCCACGGGTGATGCTTGACGGTTATTTTGAGGCACCCAGACGCACTGGGTGTATAGTAGAACTTGAATCGGATTATTTTGGAAAATACTTTAACAATTTCTAAATGGCCTTACTTCAGGTCACAATTTAATACAAATGTTAACACTTTGTTAAACAGGCTTTAAAAAGGGCGCAGAACGACCAGGGTGATTGTAAGAAACACAAGTTATATACAGAAACAAAATGGAAAAGGTTTTTGTCAATATCCATGTAATTTCCATGATCATTTTGCCACTTTCATACACAGAGCCCAGAGCTATATTATTATTAAAGCTATATTAAACCGTAAATCTGAGGCTCTGCGGAGAAGATTGATAATCTGGTCTTAATAAAAAAACATACAGAATAAATATTATACGCAGAAGGAGTGACAGTTGCTTCTTATCAGTTTTTATGAAGACGTGGTGTGTAAAAAAAAAAATAATTATAGCCTATTTTTTTTATAATTATTTTTGTCCGTTATAATCCAGATAGAAATTAGCCAAATCTGCAATGTAGACCCATAACAAAGCTACAAACTTTTCACACTTGATCGTAAACAACACCTAAACATACATAAATCTAAAGAAGATATGACGACCCAATGGTAAATAGAAATTGTTCTGGTCAAAAATTATTCTAAACTATGAATTATATTTGCCAAGCTGGCATTCGCTGTATATAGTCCAAACAGGATGAGCACTAAATGAATCTGACATAAAAACCTACTCCGAGTCCCTACAAAATACAGAGCTGGCTAAGTACGATAAATATAAACAAAATAAATGAAAACATTTAAGTCCATTTTTTTCGATTAGAAAGATGTTTTTAATAAACATTACAATGCAATTACTTCCAAAGAAATTCTATGTTAATTCTTATGCTATTATAGAAATGCAAAACTCAGGCTATGTTATGCCGATGCTTACGAAAAAGAAAAAAAAAAAGAAAAAAGAAAATAGGCAGACTGAATAGCTATTGCTTAGTCAGCAGGAATCTAATAATCACTGTGGTGGAGGGATTTTTGAGCATTGTTTTAGGCTTTGTAGCCTGAATTAATGCTTAAAAATCACTCCTCCACAGTAATTATTCACTCTTATTTCGGACACTTACTAACATAGAAATCAAATTACCTGACACCGATGCTAGCAGATTTTTCTGTGTATTTCCATATGGACCTATCTTAGGTAGTTGATCATATGCGATTAATTCATTCTCAGATTCATCAGATAACATTAAAATATGACCAGGTAATATCCAAATATTTTGTACGTCAAAAGATGGCGTTCTTTCTTTGGATGCTAAGAATTAAAACACCAAAACGTTTTCAGTACTCCCAGAATATGTTGTAGAACTTACACAGATTTTGAAAATCCGTTACAAATTATAAACACTTCACACAGAATAAATAACGTCCATTCTCAAAATAAAGTCACATAACCCAGTGGGCAAAAACATAGCTGAAAGTCCACAGAAAAGACACTAAAGCTACTTTTACACGCTACGATTAATCGGGCCAATTTTGATTACCATCTTGAAAAATCGACTATGACTCGGTAAAATCTGTAGAACGAGTACAGATTTTTCTGAGTCGTAGCCGATTTTTTTCAAGATGGTAGCCAATATCGGCCCGATTAATCACAGCATGTAAACGTAGCTTTAAACAACATAGAAAATCTTAACTTTAATCCAAAAGCATTTTTTTTCATCATTTTTAAAGAAGCAAAACAGAAATTTGACCATTATTCGACATATGAAACTATACAGAAGGATGTTAACATTTTGATACAATTAAAGATAGAAAGCAGTCTTTCTGTATGACTTTTTAAAATTAAAAATATCCATGTTTCCCTTGGTTATTATATAGTGAAAGTATATATCAATGGAAAGCTGAAAGAATGAACTTTCTGCACGCAAGATTATCTTTTTGGATTTTATTCCAGGAGGGAAGAAAAACGGTAAAATGTAAAAATCGACACTTTTTACATTTTATATTCCTCTCTCAAAACTTCTGCATATTTTTTCAAAAAACTGACGCCATCCTGTTCAGCATATATTAATCTAAAAAATTGTATCACAGTTTTTTTAAAAACAATGACAACGCCCGTAATATCTATTTTATATCTATTTTAAAAAAACTTTGTTTTCTATACTTCAGAGGGTTATAACTTTTCAAAAAACACTTTAAAAACAAAACTGTAATAATTAAGCTGCGAAAATTCGGCATCCGTTAAAATCATTACCATGGTAACAAGATCAGTAGTTTTGAGAAAGGAACTAAGATAGTGTAAGAAATAATGTCAAATTTTGTTCCGAGTTACGAAAGTTTTAATATTTCCCATTTTTTTAAACTTTTTTAAGAAAAAAGCCTGCGTTCTATCGTTAAAATAAAAATTATATACTTATGAACAGTGGTCAAAATATGAGTAAATTATTACTGTGAAGGAGTCATTTTTCAGCATAGCTTCAGGCAACAAAGGTTAAAGCAATGCTCAATCATCCCACCTCCCCAGTGATTATTTTACTTTTATTTCGATCACTTAGAAGGTTCTGCTTACTTACATTTAATGGTGGTACTTCTTTTTCTCGATCTTGGGCGATCAAATTGCTTGAACAAAGTTTCGCTACCATTTAAATTAACCAAAATATCTTGCATGGAAACTATATTAAACATTGTCTTTGTTTATCTAATAAATTGTTATTGTTACAGTGTTTATAATAACTCACTGTGGAGGAGAGATTTTTCCGGTCAGCACTGTGAAGGAGAGATTTTGTAAAATATTTTCAGACAGATTTCAGCTGAAAATATTCTGAAAAATCTCTCCTCCACAGTGATGACCAGAAAAATCTCTCCTCCACGGTGATGACCAGCAGTTATTTTAACCTTTGTTGTTGTTTTTCTAAATTAAAAAAATAACCAAATTTTGAAATAACCACAAGATATCACCTGTGGATGAGCGTTTTTGAGTATAGTTTATCAAAAGACATCTGGACATAAAAAAAAGTATTTTCAGTGTTTCATAGATGTTGCGTGTCCAGTCAAACCTGAATATAATGCTGAACATTTGGTGGAGTGCTTTGTAGCTGAAAACTATACTAAATCAAAGGTATGGTATTGAAAGTAGACCACCAAACCAAGTGAAAGTTAAACCTAAGCACATAAATATGATTTGCATACACACATACACACATTATACGGCTGAAACAAATTTGGCACATATTATCGACACCAGCTGAAATACAGCAAGAAGTATAGTTCTTACAGCCAGTGGCAGGATGAGTTCTTAAATAGGTACACATTCAATAGAACAACTAAATCTAGAAAGACTAATTTAAATTCATGACACAATTATCACTACCAAATAAAGGCATGTGATGTCAATTTCTACTAATGGAATGTCTATAATTTCTTTCTACCTGTGCACATTTTCAGTTCCGTTTATCATTCCTTGGAAAAAACTTTGAAGTGGAAAATGACCTTAAGACTATTTTTTTGAGAAAGCAAAAATTGCAAATTCATTCTTTTTCGTTGATAATCAGTCAGAAGAAATTCACCAAATAATTGAAAGAATTATTGTCTCAAATGTTGATAAGAAAGTTCCAAATGATGATGTTTAGTCAATAAGCACCACATGTTTGAGTGTAGAAAAAAGGACTGATTTGCAATAGGTGCAACAGGTGCAACTTCAGAATATAATTTTTGTTTAAAAGTCTTTTTCTATCAACTGAATCAAGTATGTTCAATATTTTGTTAGCTTTCCCTTACATCGATCTTGCTTGTTAATAATATGGGATAATAGTAATAATATGGGAAGTCATGTTAAATATTTTGTTTCTGCCAAGGATCTTCTATTTGCAAAAGCTCATCACACATTCCATTTGCACATTAAGATTTTACAAATTATTCTTAAAGGTTTATTTTAAAAAAAACAACTTCAATTAGAAGGCTTTTGAAAGTAGCCCACCAAACCAAGTGAAAGTTAAACCTTAGCCCATAAATATGATTTGCATATACACATTATACAGTGTTTGAAATAAGCACCCAAATTTTACATGGCATTAAGATTTCACGTCCTTATTAACTTGATAAAGTTTCAGTCCAAATAAACAATTGGACACCATTATCAAGGTAAAATTATATCAAATCACTGTGGAGCAGAGTAGTGAAATATTAAATCATAGCCCAAAGCAATGCTCAAAAATCACTCCTCTGCAGTGGATTTGAATTACATACACACATTAACATCATAGCAATATGTACACACCAAATAAAAAATAGAGAATACCTATGTTATAGTATTATAGTATCTATACATAGGATGGTTTTTGCTAGCCCTATTGAAATTTAATTTAATAAATCTATTTTATAATATAAGATGGTTTACTAGCTGATGTTATAAAGCACTAGAGAATAGAACAATGTAACAGAAGAATTATATTTTCTTTATTATTTATTATCTTTTTACAAGATTCTTTTATTAAAAAATCTGTTGAATTGTGTATTGTCATTATATTACTAACTTGTATTTGGGAGTACTCTTAGTAGTAATTAATTAAGTGGATATAACATTATTAGTTATTTCAAAAATGAAGGAAGCTTTCCAAAATTAAAATGGAGACTTCAATTCTTGAAATAATAAAAAATATCTTCATAACAAATATCACTCATTATCTCAAAAAATTGAGGAGAGAGCTTAATCAAAATATAAAATGGCTGCCAAAAAAGATTCACGGTCAAAGTCTCATAGAAAAGTTAATTTTCAAGTCCAAATGTAATTCTGGTCAAATTCTTATAGACAGTGAAAAAATTCAAAAAAATTTTAAGTCAACAAAAATCATAAATTGAACATTTTGGTTCAATTTTCTTGGTTCCGAGTTGACGAAATTGAAAGATATTTGGCCAGCGGTCTTGTAATATTGCCTAGAATGCCATAATAAAATTTTAGGACAGTACCACGCCTTTTCAGTCTATTGGCCCGAAAATGCAATTTGGACTCTTTTTGCACAAAACACAGGAACGAGTGGACAAAATTGAATTTCTTTTTGTTGCTGGGACGCTGCCGCCGCCGCAAAGTGATAGTGAGTGATACTTTGTTTGGTGGGTTAAAAATGGAAAATACTGACACATGTCAGATTTCCATACAATCAACAAAGGAAATGCTGATCTTCAAATTGAAAAATTGACCTAAATTATTCCTCAACGAGGTGTTAAAATAACTGCCTGTCATCACTGTAGGGAAGATATTTCAGAATATTATATTTAGTCAAATTGGTTGAAAATATTCTGAAAAATCTCTCCTCCAAAATAATAACCAGCAGTTGTTTTAACACCACAGATTAAGCAGTAGCTTAGGAAAAGAGTGATCATAACATAATTATTATCTCGATCAGGTGATCTTCTTGATGAAGGGTTAGATAAAATAAAATATTCATTATTTATTCATGTATTCAACAAGTCAAAATCTATATATTATCTTCTCAATAAAAAAATATCTACCTAAATATCTAATATCTAAATTTCATCTATAGATGACAATTCATGCTGGCAATCTAGTCAATGTCAATAAAATGTATTTCCAATAATGATCAGACCACATGTGCACATTATGGAAACTCAATCAAAGGTACAGTATTGAAAGTAGCCCAATAATCCCAGTGAAAGTTAAACCTAAGCACAGAAATATGATTTGCACACACACAATTATACAGTCATGTCTTTATTAAGATAAAGTTTCTAGTCAAATAAACAGTTGGAACACCTTTATAAATCACTACTCCACGGTGGCTATGAATTGCATACACATATTATACCCCATAGCATTATGTACACACTAAATAAAAATAGAGAATACAACCTATGTTGTTGTGCTTTTAAAGACTTCTCATATATGTTACACTGTATAGGCTACACTCAGACAACATGCATAGCATAGGATATGCTTTAACCGTAAATACTTTAACCATACTACTATGTATTATGATGGCTATATATAAAAGTAAACTATGTTATATACCTATGCCATGGTGTATGTAATTATGTTTTATGGCCCAAGTGAGTAGCATTAATATTTATTTCAAAATTGAAGAAGGAAGCATCCCAAAATCAAAGTAGAGACTTCAATTCCTAAATTTCTAAAATTTCTTGGAAAAAAATCATTGAGGAAGAAGCTTCCCAAACATATAAAATGTCTGCAAAAAAAGATTTATGGTCAAAGTCTGCACTTCTCCCCTAATCATTTGGGTATGATGTTTGGGTGAATGTGGTCAAAGTCTCCACTTTTGAAAAAATCCCTTTTTTGCTGGGTCCCAAATTGACAAAATTTGGATGAGTGGTAATATTGCCTAGAATGCCTTAACCACATTTTAAGATGGAACTATGCCTTTTTGGTCCATTGGACCCTTCTAAAATATTGCCACAAATGCTGGTACCAAATTCCAAAATCTAAACTTTGTTTGGTGGGCTAAAAACTAAGGTATGATGTAGAAAGGGAAGCCTGCCAGATCCTATCTGTTTTTGTCAAACATTTTCCTATTTCACAGGGCTCGAAATAACAGCCGGTCATCACTGTGGAGGAGAGATTTTTCAGAATATTTTCAGCCAACTTGG
>JAULBZ010004090.1:0-15297 GCA_032360805.1 Neoturris breviconis
GGAAAGCCAAGCTAAGTTTTGAGCAATTGAAAGAAATCTTACTGGAAGCTGAAGTTATCCTAAACAATCGTCCACTTCGTTACATGGAAGATGATATTCAACTACCCGCATTAACACTGAACATGTTAATTCATGGAACAAACATCACATTACCTGAAGATATTATGGATGAAGATCCAGAGTTTTATCAGCTACAACCAATGAAATTAGCTCAACACTTGAAGAAGTGTAAGGATACTTTGTGGAAAAGATGGACAACAGAATACGTACAAGCTTTAAGAGAAAAGCATAAATGTGTCACCGGAAATGAACGAAAACTTGCTGTTGGAGATATTGTACAGATCATAAAAATCGAGGAGTTTGGAAGATTGGCATGGTAACCAAATTAATAAAGAATAAAGATATCATACTTGGTGCAAAATTGAAAATAGAAAACAACGCTTTGCTAGACCAACCTATCCAGCTTTTGTATCCACTGGAACTACATGTTGAAATGGATGTCAAATATCAAAACAAAGATGACAAGACAATAATTGAAGCATAATATGAAAAAGAGGAAGACAAGACAATAATTGAAGCAGAATATCAAGACCAAGAAGACAAACAAGTAGTCGGAACAAAAGATCAACACGAGAAAAACGATGAAGTGAACAAAACAGAATATCGAGAAGACATTGACAAGAAAGGAGTTATCGATCCACAAAAAGTGCAAACCAAAGAGCAATATCGAAAATTAAAAAAATGGTTAAGGACTTATCAACTGATGAATATACTTCTTAGACACTCCGTCCTAAAAAGGGGGGAGTGTGATGTAAATAGACATATGATCCAAAATTTGGTCCAAATTTTGGGTCATATCAATAAGACATTTTGTTTCTGATATACATGCTGTGAGTCATGACTCTTGTGCCAGGTGCACACCATGCATGAAACTCCAATTCTTGAAATGTTAAAAATTATTTTTTATATTTTTTATTATCTCAAAAGATTAAGGATACAATACAACAAAATGGCTGCCAAAAAGGGTCATGGTAAAAGTCTCATAGAAAAATTATTTTTCAAAACATTTTCTAAGTTCAAATATAATTCTGGTCAAAATCCTTATAAACAGTAAAAAAAATAAAAACATTTTCTAGGTCAACAAAAATCATAAATTGATGATTTTGGCGAAGGTAAATCAAATTTCCAAAAATTTCTAAGTCTCCACTTTTGAAAAAACCCTTTTTCACCGATACTCGGTCCCAAGTTGACAAAATTGAAAAAAATTTCGCCAGCGGTCTCGTAATATTGCTTAATTTCAGAACGGTACCACGCCTTTTTGGTCCATTGGCCAAAAAACTCGATTTGGACCCTTTTTGCCTAAAATTCGGGACCGAGTAGACAAAATCAAAATATTTTTGGCGAGCCCTTGTAGAATATCGACACAAATGCTGGTACCGAATTTCAAAATGCTAGCCCTTTGGGAATAATGGTCTATAAAGAAAAGCAGGACGACGACGCAAAGTCATAGCAATAGCCCATCCAAACTTAGTTTGGTGGACTAAAAATGAGTCCCTATTGATTTGATACTTGGTCCTAAGTGGATGAAAATGAATTTCTTTGGAACTGCTACTACTACTTGGTTTGAATGAAATATGAAGACATCGAAAGTATATAAGTCAATGTCATATATCATATGATGTTGTAATATTTTGTAGGTGAGAAATCTGGACATGTAGAAGTTTGTACATGACAAACTTCTAAAAAAGTATTTCAGTACAAACTACATCTATGACTGTGGGGAGTGATTATTTGTACTTAATTCGAGCGCTGGTATGGATGATCGATTGTGAACATCACTAAGAAATAATCTTAAAGCACAAAAATTTTAATTGCATAGGAATTTGCATTGGAAATTTGGTGGGCATATAATAGGGAGCATACAAACAGATGGGATGGGAGAGGAGGCTTTTTATACGAGAATTTTTGGTATTATACTGAATAATTACATTAGCTCTGCAAATGTATATAATTCAAGAATGATATTGTAGTTATGTATATGTAGTCATTAATACAGTTTGCCAGAGCAAGGCAGTTAGTAAAATAACTGTTGGCTGTGTAAAAATTATAAGAAATATCTAAGACGTAAGAATAAAAGAAGTGTCCAGTGATAAAAATAAGAGTAAATAATCACTACGGAGGAGGGATATTTGTGCGTCTTCAGGCCACAAAACCTGAAGATATGCTCAAAAATATCTTCTCCATAGTGATTATTTACTCTTATTTCAACCACTGAGTGTTAACAATGCAACTTCAACAGTACAATGAGAACGTGAGAAAATAGAACATGTTAACTGTCTGATACAATTTTGACAGCGGCTAAGAATAGACCTGTACATATGGCAAGCACAGAAATTCTTTGCAGCCATACCTCCATATGCGTATATTCTGTGACAGTCATTATGGTTAGGATGTGAGCTGCACGATCAGGACAGTTCTGTTCATCAAAAAAATCAACCATTTTCATCTGAAAAATAGAGTTATCCCAGTGAGCAAAAACTTACTCAAAGTAAGCAGTGAAGATGTTAGAACAAGGTCAAAGACGTTGTTCTAGCGTTTTTATTGTAGACTTTGAACAAATTTATGCCCACTACAGGCCTCGAAGACCAAGACCGTGTTCCGTTGTAATCTTTTTCGGAACCCATCAGTTTCGCGGCATACTGACAGCTATATCGGTTCTGTGGAGAATATTTAGGTTCTGTAGGTTCCATGATTTTTCGTTAAGGTATTCATTTCTGTATTTTCATAATTGTGTCTTCTGTAGTACTTTAAACTTGAAGTATACAAGGTTGGTTAGTTCGCTTTAAGCAATCGTGTTTTATCTTGTCTTCTGCTGTTAAAGCTGCATATTTTTAATGCAAAAGACCTTTAACGAAAGATATTTTCTTAACAAAAAGCTCAAGTGACAAATTTTATTTCATAACTTAACTCTTACTCTTATAATTAATTCACGGATGATGGTCCTTAACACAATATAAGATGGACCACCTTGAATCAAAAACATACCCTATTCCATGTCTTTGTTAAAATTCAGGGTGATATAGGCACATTGCACCTAAATCTGCATACACCTATATCTGCATAATAAGTACAAATTCTTAAAATTGATTAAATTTAATAAATTAAAATTTTCACTTATGAGTGTATATATTTACAGATCGAAAAGAAAAGGCTCGATCTTTTGTGTTTTGTGTATGTGTTACATCTTGTGTTACATTAAAGTGCTAAACTTTTGCATCTTTACTCATATACTTATGAGTGAATAGGATTACAGTGAATGAGAGACAATATTAAATATGTGTATTATGAACACATATTTCTCTACACCTAAGCGTAAGACATTTAACATTTCTTCGTCAAGTAAGTATCGTGCATGGAAACTATGTTAATAATGATGGCACAGTGTCTAAATAATTATGTTAATGATGATTAATGCAAAAAAAGTTAAATAAACTTTAAAGCTTTGAAAAAAGAAAAGTTGTCATAAGTGTTTCATTTAAACATTAAAATTACTACAAAAGATTAGAATTTACTGGACTATTACAAATAAATACTAATGCTCCTATTAAATTACCTCTAATTAGGAAAATTTATTGGTAAAACAAAGGAGCTTTATCCAAAGGGGCTTTATAGGGGAGGGGGATAGAAAATATTGAGACATACATATTGCTTTGCATTGTTTAACAGAAGGAAGTATGATTACTTTTCTGTGAAATGGAAATAAAATTGATTGCTATAAAAATATACGATGTAATTTTAGTAAAAAAAAAACATGACATAAAGAAGCAGTTATAGCACATTGCATGATTGCAGGGTGTAAAGAAAATAATATGATAATAGTAATGCAAAGTAAAAAAAATAGTAGTTACATACTGTATAGCGTCCTGAGGTAAAAAAATATTACTTACCCAGCCACCATGTTCTGATATCCAATGTGCAATCTCTTCTTTAATTATAAACTCTACTACAAAATGTACTATTTTCTGTAGGAAACTAACAACACCTGGACCACCTTGCTTGATAACATACACAGCAATTTCAGAAGCAAAACATAATAAAGCTATGATATGATACCAAGTCATCTCAGAAGTAAACATCTTCTTACATACACTTACAAATGTTTCATAAGCAAATGAGAATTCATCGGTGAGATCCAACTCTGGTATTAATTTATGAAAGGTTTTATGATACGTGTTGATAGTGAATTCCACTTGATTATGTAACACTTTCAAAATGTTCTTCATAATCCACTTATCCATATCATTTCCTGCTTTCGCTGCATTGCAATTATCTATCTGACTTTTAACAATATCTAGCTCATCTAGGATGTTTCTTGGAATTGATGAAAAGTCTAACTGTCCTTCTGCAGATTCTTGATCAATGACTTTCTCAAGTACTTGAAATATCAGACATTTTAAAACTTGCTCAGACACTTCCGCGGCATGTTTTACGTCATTGTTATTACTAATCAGGTGCGCTGGTTGTTCCATTGTTATTTGAAATATCTAAGGATAAAACAATGTGAATAATAGAGCATGTACTTCTTAACCTGGGATAATCTTTAATTTTAAAAGAGAACTAACGACAGTATGGAAAGTAGATCTTAAATTGTTCATAATTGTCTGAAATATCACTATGTAAAAATTTTCTATGCAATATTACTTGGCTCGGCTGGAAATTGACATAGAAGATCACTCGCTCTCACCATTTGAATAAACTTTTTATGAGTAATCCTGTTCGTTATCAATTTTTTTCTGACGTCATTTTGCAAAGCAAAATATATAACATATAAGCGACCACACATGAGGTCTGAGGTCCTGGGTATGATAATTGTATGGCGGTATAATAATTGATGCCTGATTTTCTTGATTAAATGTAAACCATGACTTATTCTATTATTCTATCTACTTATTCTAAATTACTCATGCGTAGGATTAGAATTTATGATTTCCGACATGAATTGATTATGTTTAAAAGTTTTATATAAGAGAAAAACAGTGAAAATATGAACAGTGTATAAATAAAAAAAAGAATGATTTAGTTATTGAACATTGTATCAAATTCTTAAGACACAACGTTTGTTTCATGCTGTGTTAAATACAGTTAATATTTTTGAGCTTGGAGCTCAGTAACTTTTCATACTCCCTGTAGCATTTACCTTCAATTACCGTAATAATATCCCTGGTGAAAACCTTAGCAGGATCTTATAGAATGTTATAGGAACAGGATTCTGTATAAAGATCCTATAAGATCATATAAGATTTCTTAATAAAGTAGGATTTTTTTTTTATTAGAAATTTCTAAGATCCTACAAAGATCTTATTTTAAGATCCTATTTAAATCTTAAGATTTTCAGGATCTTATCGGATCTTACAGGATCTTACAGGACCCTGTTAAGTTCATATAAGATCCTGTTAAAATTTTCACCAGGGATAACGCAATGACTTTTGCATCTACACTAGTACAGATTCTCCACCCTACTCGAGTCAAGTTCATCAACATCTTCATCATTATCAGAGTTATCAGACGAGACTTGCACTACTTGCAGTGCTGAAAGTTATTTTCAGCTCATACTGTGTATCGTTAGTGTATCCTGGAACATAGTCATAATCACTTGAACAATAAAAGTCATCCAAACTAATTCACTTTGATAGACTCTGACCAGACATGTTTGAATTATGAACAGCTCGCTAAATGACGCCACAAACCGTGGTGCATAATGGCAATAAACGTGAACAAGAACAGGGCAATTAAAGCCCCCTTTTTAAGGCTATATTATTAAAAATAGCCCACGAAACTAAGTAAAAGTTAAACCTAAGCACATAAATACGTGGACGACGGTACCACGCCTTTTCGTTCCATTGGATCGGAAACTCAATTTTGACCCTTTTTAACCAAAACCTGTCAAGTCAACAAATTTTCAAACTTAGAAAATGATCTCTGATGTAATGTTGCTATCTCAGAAAGTACTAAAATTTCGTTTTTGCCAATATCTGACTCGATGGTGTCAATTTTGTTTGATGGACCTGCTAATTTAGTAGATTAAGAGGCTAAAATAACTGGCAGTCAGCACTGTGGAGGAGATACTTTTCAGAAAATTTTCGGGCAATTTGGATGAAATCTCTCACCCACAGTGATGACAAGCAATTATTTTAACCTCTGGATTAACAGAAGCTAGTTAGAACCAGCTAAATTTACTTTAAAAAACTGTAAAGAATTTGTTCTATTAATGCCTTGTAACTGCGGTGGTTCAAAGAGCAATAATCATTGTGGAAGAGTAATTTTTGAGCAGTTTCAGGCTATAAAAATTGAAGCTATGCTTAAAATTCCTCCTTTGTTTGTTACTCAAAGTATAAACTTCTGCACAAAAAAGAAGTTATTGCATTGCAACAAGCTTATTTGAACAAACTCCTCGTTTTCATCAGTTCTGAAAAGGTCTATTCATGTAGTTTGGTATAGATTACTTGTCCGAACATAAATAAATATGATACAAACAAACATTACAGTGGATGAGTCTAAATACTCAGTGTAGAGGAAGGACTTTTGAGCTTTAGGCTAATCTGAAGGTATGCTCAAATATTTCTTCTTCACAGTGATTATTTGCTCTTATTTCAACCACTGTTGTTACAGATAAGGAAGTGTGTAAATTCTTCCAAATTTATTAAGCGAATAACATGATAACAATGGTACTATAATATCGCTCTCCAGGAAAGTTCCAAAAATTAATAAGCATCCCCCTCTTCCGTTTATTTGATACTGCAGAGTACTGTAACACAATAAGGTGAAAAATTACAAATCACCCAAACTCAGCCAAAACTCCAGTACTCCCTTAAGATATTAATTTTGAGATAAGTTCCAACTGTATTAATCAAAGACTTTTAGAAATTATTCTGTGTCCCAGAGAGAAATATAGGAACCGATAGTAAACCATATTTACAATAGGGAAAAGTTCATCAAATAAATAAGGTAATATCAACAATAAAAAATATAAACAATTTATAAAAAAGAGGTTTGATAAAAAAATGCATATATACATAAATGGAACTATAAAAAATTACAAAAATATGTAAGAAAAAGATAATATGAAACCCTGCTTCCACAAAACCATATTAAGAAGTCAATATTAACCCAATAGACAATATAATTTCAATTACTTCTACGTATGACCTTCAGTAAACCTGAAATAGTGGTGAGGCAGCCTAAAGTCTTGGAAATCAAGCCTGAATTGACTGACAGGCACGCTTAAAAATAGGGAGATAATTCTATAAAAAATATTATATACAGTATGTTCTTAAAAATGCAGAATTTTTTTTAAACTTATACAAACTCCTGCTACCACAGCAACAATAGCAACTCTTTTCAACCATACATCTGCATTTGTTAATTCTGATATTGTCATCAGGGTTACAATATGGTGTGCTCGTTCTGGACAATCTGGAGAATCCATAAAGTCTAGCATGGATATCTAAATAGTGAACCCAGTGGGCAAAAACTTGTTCAAAATCTGCATTAAAAAGCTTTATCAGAAACGGACTGATATAGTTCTTAAAATTTATAGCAGTTTCGAATTAGACAGGTTGCCCTGTATTTCAAGACTGAAAACATCATTGTGGAGAAGAGATTTTTCCAAATAATTTCAGCCAATTTGCCTGAAAATATTCTGAAAATTCTCTCCTCCACAGGGATGATTGGCAGTTACGTTAACTCCTGGAGGAGTGTTATTTTGTATAATTTTCAGCTGCAAAACATTTTCGCTGCCATGAAATCAGATGAGATGACAATTCTTTCTATAAAAATCTTATTTTTAAATATCAGGAAAAATAGAAAAAAAAGAAAAAAAGAATGAATTTAATAACAATATTTGTTTTTGCCAGGTTTAATGTTCAAAAGATTATTTAAAACCTTTTAACTACAATTTTTGGAAAATCAATATGTTATTTAAACTTTTGGTTCAGGTGGTTTCAAAGTATAGCCTTCATCAAGTCTAAGGTATTGCTCTTAGATTCTGCTACAACAATGAGTAAATTAGAACAATCATTTTTAAAAGTTATGCAAAAAGTGCCTAAATGGGTGGCATTCTTGACCTATATATACAGTATGTCAAAATATGCCAGTGGTCCAAATAAAAGTAAATAATCACAGTGGAGGAGTGATTATTGAACATAGCTTCGGGGGTGCCAAGTCTGAGGCTAAAATCAAAAATCACACCTCCACACTAGTGATTATTTACTCTTATTTCGACCACAGCTTATCTTACAAGTACTTTTGGATTACAATATAATGTGTATAAAGCAAATATGTAATTAACTAAGAGCATAATAAGACTTGCCACTGTTTGTTAATTTTTTCTATTGTTACAGAAAAAACAATAAATTGAACTAACTAACCAAGTGGTTGTAATAAGAGTAAATAATAAATGTAGAGATTTATGAGCATAGCTTCAGGCAACAAAGCTTGACGCTATGCTCGAAAATCACTCCTCCACGTTGATTATTTGCTCTTATTTCAACCACTGTGACTCATTAAATCTTAATCACACAAGAACTCACCCATCCTCCATGATTTGAAATCCATTGAGCAATTTCTTCTTTCATTACAAATTCAACAACATAATGAACTATTTTTTCAAGAAAGTTCTCCACGCCTGGCTTTCCATGTTTTATGATAGACACACCAATCTCAGCACCAAAACAAAGTAATGCTACAATACGACCCCATGTTATTTCAGATTGAAACAGTCTCTTACAAATTCTTACAAATTTATCATAGGGAAAAGCCACCTCATCATGAAGCTTTAGGTGATCTGTGAGCTTGTGGAATCGATGATGATAGTTACGGATAGTAAAATCAATATGCAATTCAAATGCAACGATAAGTCGATGCATGAACCATTTATCTAATCCGTTACTACATTCTACTTGACAATCAAGAATATGCATTTTCGCCATTTTTAGTTTCTGCAGTAGACTTGGTGGTATGGATGAAACATTGAGACTTCCTTCTTTAGCTTCCAGTTCAATCACTTTCTCAAGCAGCAGATAGATAAGACTTCTCAGAACTTCTTCTGTTACTTCTGTAACATGGTTTATATCTTCACTATGACTTATTTGTAACATAAATGGTAGGCTCATCGCATTTTGTTATTTAAATATAATATTGTCTAAAAATATGAATTTCTTTGTTCATCGTCTGGTAATATTATGGTAACTAAACTACAATAAGTTCAGTTATATGTCATTTCCTGAGGAAACAACGATGTCCTTGTTTTAGACCTCCACTTCCACCTCCCATACCCATGAAGTGTATGCCACTCTTGATTAAATGCACGGTAATTTTTAAATTCTCAATATTTTAATAGAAACAATTTTTTATTTTTGGTTTAAACTTTTATGTGGGTAGGTATCGAAGTCTAGAAATAAATAATTTTTCATTCATTAACCCTATTTTACACAAAAAATAGTTCTCAATTCACATCTTTGTGAAGTATAGCTATGCAATTGAGGATATGTTTTTTGTTTTAATTATCTTTATTGTCACAGAATGCTGTTTACTTTAGTTTGCAAGCATTTTGACACCTCGTGGCTTTCCATTTCCATTCCTTCTCCGATGTCCGACCGCCATGTTTTTTTAAGTTATGAGAGAATGACCTCTGCGCCCATTGTCTCTTTCTGTCAGTGGATTTAGCTGGTGCAGCATTTTTTTTTCAATCAATTGCCGTTATATTGCCATATTTTTCCTGCTTGGTTTTCCCAAACTGTTTCTCGTTTTATTTGTAAATTTTCAAATAAATAAAGGTAAAAAAAAGGGATAAGAGGGGCAGTTTGGTTTCATCAGACTAATAGGATCTTACAGGATCTTATTACTATAGGATCTTAACAGCCTTCTAATCGCGCTCTCACCACTACTCACCACACACAGCTTCACACACTATATACTAGGTGTCCAACTTCTCCCCTCACGCCACCAGCCACCTGCTCACCACCTAACTAAATAAACTGAAGATTGAAATTCAGATGAACAACAGTTAAGGATACTAGATAATATGGATGCTTCGAACTGCTTCGCATGTCGAATGTAATGTCCGAATGTCTTCGAACTAGAATGAAATCCAAATTTTTCAAAACAAAAATTTTATTTTTCGGCGACCGGCGTAACCTCCAGGTCAAACTCGACCAACTTACTCGAGGGCGAGTTTCAAATGGTTTCAGACTTTTTTTGATGCTCTTCATAAAGTTATTATATAAAAAAATAAGAATTCTCTAGTAATGCAAAGTAAAAACAAATAAAACAGGATATGATAACGGTACAAAGACTAAGACAGGATGAATCAATATTTGTCATAATATCGTGTTTGATCAAAAAATAAATAAATAAAAACATAATATTTGTAAACATCATGGCAAAAACGTTATGTGCGTACTCACGAAAAGAAATAAAGGCTGGAAAATTTCATGAACGGAAAATTTTCCGTGTTCCAACAATTGTGCCGGAACGAGCTTTGGATTTCCCAACCTCGATCCCAGGGCTTCTTCTCTCTTGACGTCTAAATTTGTGAGAACGGGAAAGAAAAAGAGAAGAAGCGCTGGGATCGAGGTTGAGGATTTCTACTTCACGTTATTTCGTACCGTAGGCATTTTCCAAAACCACCGTCCACCGTTCCACCGCAAACCGTCCACCGCCCCCCACCCGTCTCACCGTCCCACCGTCACAAAAACAAATTTACAGACCAGATACATATCATGCACCAGATACATTAAAATACCGATTTTATTGAAAAAAGGATTGGATTGGATTTGAGTTTGGTCTTGAAATTTGACAGGTAGGTAAAATGCCTTGTGAAATTTCACCTCGACGAAAGAGAGTGAGATTTGTTAAAATGCAAACTGTAGATCCGGAAAAGTTCAAAAAGGTTCTTAATCTACAAGCAATCACATAAATATTTGAGACAAGGCAAAATCCGAGCAAAAATTCAGAATTTCCAATCGGATAAAAAGCCTTAAATTTTCGGTTGCAAACCTAAAGACACAAAAAATCGAATATGTTCCAAGAGCCTGGGTACTAGGCTGCTATGAACAGCAGAATTTGTCGAGTTTGCAAAAAGATCCAAGTCTTAAGTCTACTTGGATAAACCTCTGAGGTAAACCTCAAGGGATGTCTAGTGGTCATTTTCCGTATTTACGTTTTACTTTGTGGCTTGTATTGCTTGTTGAAATTCGTGAAATGTCTCATAATTTATGCGATCAGTTGTAGCCTGGCTAGCGTATTGTAAACGGTTTGAAATCCAGCCTTTTTGAATAATTTTAGTTTCGATTTGCGCCGGCTTCTTCTTCTTCTTCTTCTTCTTCTTCTTCTTCTTCTTCTTCTTCTTCTACCAAGCTGGGTTAACATGTGATGGCTGGGTGTCAACAAAAAAAATTGATGCGGTTTATGAGGTTTACCTTATCATAGTCATAAGACTCTTGTGACTATGATTTTATCTGTGCCTTACTAGACAGATTCTTAATTGCCAGAATATATTCGCTTGGCAAAGGTCCTTTTCAATCCTTCACCTTTTCACTTTAACAAAGAAATATAAAAAGCAATTTTTATGTTTTCTTTTTTCGGTCATTTATTTCTACATAAACTTTCGCATAGAGGTTAAATGTGCACAAAATTAGCAAACAATACACACCACAAATAAAACGTAAATGCTGAAAATGACCGCTCAATGATTTATCGAGTAGACTTAAGACTTAGCGCTTAGGATCCTGCAATCTCTCAAATAAAGTATTAGACAAATTACGAATTTTAAGAAGCAATATAGACTGTAAGTAAAACGTAACTGATTAAAAACGACCTGTTGAATACACAAGCGATTTATCTCAGAGATTTATCGAGTAGATTTTAAAGTCTTAGATCTTAAGTATTTTTACAAACTCGACAAATCTTCTTGTTTCTAGCTGCCTAATACCCAGGTCTTGGAACAAATTCGAATTTTCGAGCTGTTTGCCTTGCTAATCAGATTTTGAGGCTTTCTGTCTTAGTTGAACTTACAATATTTCTACTCAAATTTTACTTTGTCTCAAACATTTTTGTAGGATATTGTAGATGTAGATTGTAGATTCTGCGACTTCATTTTCCAACATATTTGATTGTCGACTAATAACTTGAGATTGTAGATCTTTTAGAAAACTCGAGAAATTATTTGTTTCTAGCAGCCTATTACCCAGGTCTTGAAACAAATGCGAATTGCGTATAGCTCTCTTGCAAATCAAAATTTAAGGATGTTTTGTCTAAGTTTAAATGCCGAATTTTTGTACAAATTTTATCTTGTCCCAAATATTTATATGAGGGATTGTAGGTAAGTGTGAGTGAGAGATTGATGAGGTTAGATTTTCAAGTCGGATTTTCAAACTTTCCGTAAATGTTTAAAACTTAACAGGTAGGTAAAATACCTAGTTAGGATTTTAATATTATGGCCTAAATTAGTAATGATGACGTCATGATGACGTTCATACATTTGACGGATGCATAAATGGGCAGTCAAGATTCTGTATTTATAAATAACATTTTCTGATAATATACGTTTCTCCTTGAGAAGGTTTCTCATCCTAATTAAGTCATCGTGATTCATTTATAGCACGAATTATTGCTTTATTTAGTTTTTCATGCTGGAGGAAACCTGCAAAGACCATTTATGTTGCACAATCAGATTCAATAATACAAAGTACATGCCGCAGAATTTAAGTATCATAATTTCCAAACGGTTAACCGTAATTAACTTGTTTCTTTTCTTCCGGAATATTTTTCTAACAAATTCTAACCCAAACCATAGTTGCAAGAAAAGTCTATGCCCAAACAGATTTTGCGTACTTCTCTTTTAGCACCGGCCATATATATTCACCATATAAAAAATGTTGAAAAGAGCGAGTCAATGTTCTACGTGAATCCTTAAGTAACAATAGCTAAATTCATTATTTGTGACAGAAGACAAAATGGGAACAAGAAATTTAGTTAAATTATATATAGGTGAGGGTGTTTATGGCTGAAGGATAGGTCTGTATGGCGCAATCTCGTTCCCAGAGCTTCTTACCTTTTCGAACACGGAAGAGCGGCAAAGAAAAGTGTTCGAAAAGGCAAGAAATCCTGGGAACGACTTTCTGTATGGCGGAGAGTATGAGAACTAACCGGATATGTAGATGGGAAAGGGAAAACAACAACCTCGTTCCCAGGGATTCTTCTCTCTTGACGTAACGTTATGAGTTTAACGCTCTGTCTCTCCTTTTCTCACGGCGTTAAACGTCAAGAGAAAAGCCCTGGAAAGGAACGAGTTGGAAAATACAATATACAAATATCTTTCCATATCTTTTTTTTGATTAATAATTTTAGTTTCTATTTACAACACTTTTTTACAACTATTTTCAAAAGAACTATAACTTATATACATTAATAACTTTCTTTCGAATAGATCGGGAATTTATTTTTAATGGCGCGTATAGGTAGAGAATCTTTTTTATTTCAATCGGAAATACTTTAAAAGGGCAGAAAGTTTCGCGAACAGATAGTTTTGCAAATTTGGCAAATTTGGCCATTTTTGCGAAGGTTTCTGCCGCGAAATATTTTAAATCACAAAATCGCGAAAGTTTTTTTACGCAAAATTGCGGTTAATTTTTATTTCGCGAAAGTTTTTTCCTTCCAAAAAATCATCATTTTTTACATCCCTAAGAAGTTCAACTTTTGGCTCTTTGTGAGGTGACAGTGGAAGAATTCGAAGCTCTGTGCGGAACGAAAATATATGGTGACGAAAGTGATAAGGATTCTGAGTGGCAGGAGGGCGTTGAAGAGGAGAGAATCGAAGAAAATGCAGGTCTTTCAATAGATTTAGGTGTTTAGACTCGAAAATAATGGAGTAAACATGAATTTGTAGAGATTTTTTTCTTGTTTTTTTTCCCTGCGAAACTATCTGTTCGTGAAACTTTCTGTCCTAAAGCCTAAAGTATTTCATTGGAAAAAAATGAGACGGAACCGGAATTTTTCATAATAACACGATTTAGAGTTTGCACATGCGTATGAAGTTTTCAAAAAGAGATATCGATATTTATTTGTAAATCTTTCTTGTCGATATGATATCGATTCTGAATTTGGACATACAAAATACGATTTAGATGTATTTAGAGTATGCGCAAGCGCATAAAAGATTTATTCTTGAAACGAGGATATCGCTCGATCGTAAAACATTGAGATCGATTTGATAGTTTGACCTAAAAACACGATATATAGGTATTTAAAGTTTGTGCATGCCGCGTAGCTCTGGAAACGAGGTTGCATGCCGCGTATAATACTCCAACCTCGTTTTAAACGTCAAGAGAAGAAGCCCTGGGAACGAGGTTGATAATACTCCCATCCCCCATTCGTTTTCAAGAAGTGCGCACAATTTTTTAAGAAGTGCGCTCAGTTTTTCAAGAAGCGCGCATTGTGAAGTGTATATTTCAAGAAGAACTGTATTCCAAGAAGTGCGCACTGTTCTACAAGAGAAACTGTGAGCCTTCAGGCCTATCGTAACTTTAATGAAGCCCTGGGAACGAGGTTGAATATGATCATAAAAATAAATTTCCGGATAGGTTTCAGATATGCCGGAACATATCCGTTATAAAATAATTTCTAAAGGTCTGGTCACATGCACGATAACATCAAGTGTTCCCCTGAAAACAAGATGGCGTGATTATCTGGTAAGTAAGTAAAAGTAAGTAGCGGAGAGTAATTTTTCATGTTGGATGAGATAGGAAAGGCCTAGTTTACAAGAAACTAATCAAATCCAACAACATATACATAAAAATTTAATAAAAACATAAAATAAAATGAACTAGAAACAAAAACGTTGATCAAGAGCAAATTTTACAATGACAAAGTGTAGCTAGCAACCTTTCTTTAGCAGTTTAGGGGCCATCGACAAACGATTTTTATTTTTTTTAACGGCTTTAGGAAGATGATTCTAAGCCAGTGTTCCTCTAAAAAAAACTGCGTTCGACCCTATTGATTTTTTTGCTTGAGGTAGGGTTTAAAAAGGCTTCCCATATCACAAACGAAGTTGTAAGGCGGACATGTTTTTACAAGAAAACTATTCTACAAAACTACATAGCGTATCATCGTCTAATTCCGGATACTTTTTATTCCGGACAGTTTGTTTATCATCCATTTTCTTGCTGTAGGCCACCGCTAGGCCTTTGGAAGTTCCGTACGCCTCTTCGCTACTTATCCGCCATCTTGAAACATAAATTT
>JAULBZ010004091.1:0-15296 GCA_032360805.1 Neoturris breviconis
GGGGGGGCTTATTCGAGGGGGGGCGCTTATTCGAGGGGGCGTTTAATCGAGGCATTACGGTAATCCCCTTAAACATTAATGTTAAAAGGTATGTTTGTACTAAAATATTTGGTACATCAGAAGGTCATTCCAGAGTAAGTTTACTATGGACTATGGTATTACTATCGTATGTATCAGTTGAATTTGAACTAACAAGTCACATGAAGTGATGGAAACCCATTAGTCATGTCATAACGTAAACGCTGATTTCCACTGGATAAAATGGATAAAACCCGTTCAAACGAAAACATTATATTGGTAAAAATAGATGTCATTGTTTGATGGAAATTCGACCAATGGGATGTCTTATTTTGGTTTTTGTACGGAATAATTTGCCGAATGGAAATTAAGCTTAGGAGACACCACATATAAATGGTTAGTTACTTACTAGTCGTTATATAGATTGATAATATTGATCTCCGGATACGAAGAATGTTTTTTTTATCATTTGCTGAACTATAAGCAGCATCTATTGTCTTTGATAAGCCTTTCCATCCGTTTTGTATGCTTCGTGGATATACATGGTCAAATTCCTTAGCATCGTTATCGTAACGCCAGTAGTAACGGCCAGCAAAGAAATAAGTACGTTTGTTACGATACCAAGTCATTGCTGCATCAACTTTCTTAACCCAAGTTGGAAATTTGAAATTCAATGGATTTGCATCACCTGGTTTGTTGCCATGTATACTATGAGGACCGGATTGATATTGGAAAGCCTGGTATACGTAGTAGCTAGAATAACATTGAATAAAATTATAAGTCATTCTTAACAAGTTAGTCAGAATTCGCGCGAACGAATCGCCTAGTGTAGATCCGCTTTTAGTGACATACACCTAAAGTTGATTTCCATTAGACTAGATTGCTGCAGAATGCAAAAGAAGACATTTAATTGGTAGAAATTGACTTCATATTAAGCGTAAAGAATAGACCTATTCACAAACACATAAAAACGAGGCAGTGCACAAAAAAAAAGTTATTGCATTGCAATATTCGGGCCGGGAAACGTTTTTACATAACTTTTGAATGAACGGCTTATATGACTAGTAATTTTGTGACTTTTCCTACAATTTATCTAATACCATTTTCAAAAAAAAAAAAAAAAATCGTAACTAGGGATAATTTTCCCCTAGCAACCATATTTTGACAGCTGGTACAGTATATCACGCTCATACTTGCAGCATGCATATGTGATGTATACCCAGTGGGGAAAAAACGTTGTTCAAAGTCCGCAGAAATAACATTCGTTAGAAAACGATATCTTAGCGCTTTTAATGTGGACTTTAGACACGTTTTTCCACACTAGAAAAGAACTAGTGACATTATCACCATTACAGAAAGAAACAAAACCAATTCATCGATTGATATTTTATTTACATGTTGGTATACAGGATACAGGAGAAAATAAAATTACCATATAAGGTTTGGTCCCCAACAACATCATCATAATTCAGTTTGAAACCTGGTGTATATTTTGTGTACCATGGATACATGACTGCTTCACGAACATTTGAATGATCTAATCCAAGTGTGTGACCTGAATGGCAAAAGTTGATTATTGAATTAATAAAGAAATCAACAGTACAGGAAAAATTACTGAAACTTGTTCCGTATATATGAACTGTGGTCATATGGTCATTAGTTCCCCTTAGATGTCAATACACCGTTTGTAACATGGATTTCCATCAGGCGGATAATTAGAGGAGTTAGTTTCAAAACCATTGAAGTAATTATATTCACAGGTTACAAATTGGGATTTTTTTGAAACTTCTTTATCTCAAAATATTTAATATCCGTAGTTTACTTTACCTAACTCATGATTTAATGTCCGTAGTTTACTTTACCTAATTCATGATTTAATGTCCGTAGTTTACTTTACCTAATTCATGATTTAATGTCCGTAGTTTACTTTACCTAACTCATGATTTAATGTCCGTAGTTTACTTTACCTAACTCAAGGGTTGCAACCCACAATAAATTTATTCCTTGTTGGGATTTAACAGTATAATCTTCTGCATCATCGAAGTGAACATCTCCGCTCAATCCAACATTATTATGTAAATAGAAAGCATGTGCAAGCGTACCACCTTCACCATCGAAAGGATATGGATCTCCATGATGTCTAGTAACAAATTTTACCCAAATATCTGGATTTTGACTGGTTGTTTCTTTAAAATCCATTTCAGTCACATCACTCCAATATTTTATCGCCTTAGCAAACACTCTTCTTATCGAGAGTGCGACCACGACCTTCAAGACGCCACGCCACGTTAATAAATTCTACATAGAAAATATAAAATTTAAAAAATGTAGAAATATGATCTCGCAGTGCCTAACGGTGGATTTTAGAGGAAAAAATTGATGCAAAAGTCAAAAATCTTGTTACTACGAGAAGATTACCCTTGGTTACCAAAATTATTTTTGTTCAAATTGATTCTAAAGCCATTGAAACAATTTGACGTTAATAAAGATTTTCCATTACTTACTTTATTCCATTTAGATCTTTGATGTACATATCTTTGGATCTTCTAAACCACATCTTGGTATGGTCATCTGGTGGCAGCATCAAGTACACCTAGTATAGAGAAAATGAAACAGATTATTTATTAGTAATTCAATAGCTCATGCAAAGTAGGGTCCAATCTTTTTTTGTTTGTTTGTGCGTGTGTGTCCAACTTCTCCACATGGCCCTTAAAAATATTCAGAGTGTGCCACAGCTGCAAAGGGTTACCTAGTGGACGTACTGAGGAATGTAGATAGAATACAAACATCTTGTGTGACGTATTAAAAAAGAAATGAAGTCCTTTATAAAACTATATGTAAAACTAGCTTGAATCAATAAATGACATCAAAACCTATTAAGTGGGCAAAACCTTGTTCAAAGTCCGCAGTAAAGACGCTAGAACAATGTCGCTTGACGTTGTTCTAGTGTCTTTACTGCTGACTTTGAACAAGTTTTTGACCAATGGGTTAACTTCTACCTGAACTCTTTTTAGAACTTTGGTTACTACTTACAATGTAGCAGACATCGCTATTTTTGCGATTTTTTTATTGCTGAAACGACCACACTGTCATTGCTGAAATGACGTCAGCATGATTTGTCAAATCTAGTTTTTGCACACTGGGTATTATGTCTGATTCATGTACTTAGCTACAAACTATTTGTTCAAAGTCCGCAGAAATGACGCTAAAACAACTCGAACGACATTGGTTTAGCGTCTTTGATGCGAACTTTGAGCAAGTTTTTGCCCACTGGATAGGTTTTGTTGACATTTCTTGTTACAAGCTAGTTTTACGTATAGTTTTATAAAGAACTTTATTTCTTTTTTAATACGTCACACAAGATGTTGGTATTCTATGTACATCCCTCAGTACGTCGACATGACATTGCAATTTACAGTTTTCTTGATAATTTTAAGACTTTTCTTACTAAGTGTTTACAAGTTTTTATAAGTCATTATTCTGTTCAATTTCATATATTTATGGGGTACGCTATTTCTAAGGAGCATTGCGGAATTTACTGAATTTAGTGAAATTTTCAAACGGTAAAAAACAAACATCTTTTTCGAGATTTTAACCTCCAATAATTGGACGAAGAAAGTGGCGACAGAAACAAAAAAGCCTTAATCCTATTTTGGTCGGACTTAAGATGAAATTTCTATCTCTCTGAGATCTCAGGATAGGCAGAACATATTGAACCTTGGTATGATACTACAATGTGTGATAAACAAATTAATAAACAATAACGTTTAATAAACAAAACCATCAAATGTTCCAAGAATTTTTAATTTAAGTGATTTAAGTTAGATTTAAGTTAGTGAATGTGACCAAGTATCAAGAGTGCAATACAAAATAAAGTTATCTTTAAATAACTGCCTCCGCTTTTTCTAAAAAAGCTATATAGCTAGAATTGTTGAAGTCTGAAGATCTTCTAGAAAACTTTTCGAGACGTTTTTTATCAATTTTCATTAAATAGAAATGTAAGTTATAAGTTATAGTTTGAAACCGCATTGCCATTAAAATGGCAAAGGCTCAATGATGTATATAAAAGAAAGGCAAATAACGAGGCATGTAACTAGACTATCGTCGATGGTCGTAAAGTTTCATTCTATCAGTTAACACGTCTGGAATGTATGTGAGCATTTGTTAAATAGCTACGCATCATCAGACACATCATCAAGCACGCCTTTATACCCTGATAAGACATTATCTTAATATATAGAAGGATGTAACGCATATAAGATAAATATCAATAGTTTCGTAGAAGATATCCGGAAACAAGTAATACTACTTATCGTAAAATCTTTAGTTTGATTATATGGTTACTATGGTTACTGGTAATGGAGGTAACTTGTTTAGATGAAAACGTTCTTAAAGATTATACCAAATTCATGAGAATGCGTCCTCTTTCACCATAGATATACAAAACCTTACTTTTGTAGAAGAGTTTCTTATAAGAAACCAATCCTAGTGGGTAAAAACTTGTTCAAAGTCCGTAATAAACACACAGGAAAAACGTTTTTGACTTTGTTGTAGTGTCTTTACTGCTGACTTAGAACAAGTCAACGCCAACTGAGAACGCAAGCCTGATTACTTGACGTTTCTTTTCTGCGCGTACTCGACGTCACGTCAACGTCAAGACAACGTTGCAACGTCATTTTGCTGCTGTTTCATTGTTGAATCAACATTGATTGTCCACTCGGCATTTAAATGATATATTTTCAAATGTCAACAATCCCATATTATTTTGATATCAAACTTGATGAAAGGATTTTACACAAATCTTACATCAAATATTTTCTCAAATATCAACATTTGTTATGACGTCATCATTTCTGTAATTGTTATCTTGGGACAAAGTGATAATTTCTTTCTCTACAAATATATTTTGATCAAGGGAAAATAATGAACATCGTTTGTACTGTGAACACTGTGCATGTTCGTAATTTTTGAGATGTTTCAATCTTATCCCCTTGTTTGGGTCTATATACCAAAGTGGGAAGATCCAGGGAGATCCAAACGTTTTAGTCTCTCTGGGTATTCAAGGTTGCTAAGTGCGTCGACCAATTTGTAGTCAATTGACGCGTTTCACAAGGTGCGGCGCCCATACTGATTGAGCATATTCAAAGTGTGCAAATGCAACGTGCGTTCTTTTAAACGATTTGCAGTCAAGAAAGAAGAAACTTTGCCGAATGTGTCCCACAATTCCGTTTGTTATCTTGACTTTTTTTAGAGATATGGAAACTTAATTCAGAGTCTATCATTATCCCGAGATATTTCTCATTTTCCAATTCATTGTTGTACATGTTGTAATGGTGTGTATAACGGGGTTCTAAACTTTTCCCAAAGTCAAGATGTGACACTTATTGGGGTGGAAATTGAGGTTCCAAATCATAGACCATTCTTCGAGTGACTTAATATCTTTTTGTAATATCAACACGCGTCATCCTTTGAGAAAATTTGACGGAATATCTTGGTGTCGTCAGCAAAATAGAGTCCTTGCGAGTATATCGTTTATGTACAAAACAAATAGTATTGGACCTAGAGCAGTACCCTGATGAACACCACTTAGGACCGGAGCAGGTGTTGACTTGACTCTGAGTTCGTTCGTGTAACAAACTCCTTTAACCAATCTACCATACGTTTCAAGTTTCCCGATTAGGCAGCGATGAGAAACCGTGTCAAACGCTTTAAAAAAATCCATAATGTCGACAACCCGTCCTTCTACAATCTTTTCCACGCAACGGAAAGTACGTTTCTCATTTGTTATTCTTATTTTTCGTAGCATTTTTTTTGTATTTTTATTTATTGGAAAGCTGCCTTTTTCATTCCAAAGTGTTTGTCAGATCCTCCGGTCTTAGGCACAAATTGTTCACGTAAATCCAAAAGCTTAGATTTCAGTGGACACCATAGCTGATCGACTGTCTTAACTCCTGCGAAGTCCAGGTAGTCAGCAGTATGTATTTGTGAGATGGTTTCTCATGCTTTCGTAATCTCCTTTAACATAAGCAAATCTATCCTTAATTTTTGTATAATCAACATAGCAGTCATACTCGAAGGTCAAACAAAGGTTATTGTCTGACCGATTTTAACACCATAAACCATTTTATGTTTTTTTGTTTTGACAAAATAAATGACGATATTTTGAAAATTTTCTATCTTCTTACAGTAATACAATTCATAAAATATAAAATATAAATACACTCTAGTTCCCAGGTTTCTTCTAGTCTACACATTAATAAATATAACACACACATACACACACATCGGTTAAATATTTACAAAAAACAACTTCATCCCCAGTAATGATTAGAGCATAATGTTTACTAAGATTATCTGGTTACATGCGAGTAGAGTAAAGGTTGCAGTTTCCTGACTAAACATAGAATGGTGAACCGCAAGGTACACTAGGATCAACATTCCGCGGAAAATACCAAAACAACATTCCATTGGCTGTCGCTATATGACGTTACCTATCACGTAAGGTGGGTAGTTACTTTTGAAAGCTTTTACAACATCATACTTACAAATATTATTCAAATTATCCAAAAACTTGTTCAAAGTCCGCAGAAAAGACGATCTGTTCGTCAATTGGGCTACCTCTAAAATCTTTTAGATTAAAAGAGCATTGCGAGGTGAAGACTACTTTGTATACACCCATTTCTTCACTCATCACGAAACATAACTGAACACCAGTTTCATATCCGGACTATAATCTAATATACCGGACTGTGACTGTAATATATATCCGGATACGATACCAGTCCGTATACAGCAGTCTCTCTCACTGTGTGACAAATCAACCTCAACATGAACGAGTACAGAATTCTTACAGTATATCTCCTTATATGGACTATTTATTACCATATATAGCAATGCATAGTCTGGATACATACGTCACCTTATTCTACAATCTTTCACTCCATGAACACACAATCCAGTGGGCAAAACCTGTTTAAAGTTAGCAGTAAAGACGCTAGAACAACGTAGAACAACGTAGAACAACGTAGAACAACGTAGAACAACGTAGAACAACGTAGAACAACGTAGAACAATTGTACTAGTGTCTTTACTACTGACTTTAAAAAAGTTTCTAACCTACTGGGAAAGATTGTTTTAATATATATTAAATGCAATCCTCCACAGTACCTATTTACAAATAACAAAAGCGAGGGATTGGCTGCTCAAAATAGAAACTTGTTGCAATGTTATGCTTCTTTTTTGTGCATTGACTATTAAGTCACTGCACAAAAAGAAAATTGTTGCATTGCAACAAGTTTCTACTGTGCAACTAATGCCTCGTTTTTATTATTTGTGACTTGGTCTATAGTTTGTCCGCATGGTATATTCTAGTCCAAGCTTATAAACATATATGTTTTTCTAGTTTCATCTTATTTATGGATCGCGTGCTTTCTTTTGTTTACCACGTAATTCAGATACGGCAAATGAACTAAGTAAATTATTGGATGAAGATCCACCACAGTCTAACCATTCGCGACCAATATGTTCTGGATAATTACGTTCAACGCGAACATAGCTAAATAAAATAAACACAAACATTTACAGATGGTATTCCTTATCAACTTGTATAAAAAGACGTTCTTTTGACGACAGAATGTCGACAACTTGTATAAAAAGACGTTCTTTTGACGACAGAATGTCGAAAGTTATACAATTATATAAGTGAACTTTCTTTGATATCAAAAAGAGGCTGTGATCACGTGGTGTCTAGTTCTAACATTAAACATTCGAATAAAACGGTAAAAAAACTTTTAGACGTTAATTCTAATGGAGTCATACCCAATAGACACAAGTTATTCTAGTGTCTTGAGAGCGGACTTAGAACAAGTTATTCTAGCGTCTTGACAGCGGACTTAGAACAAGTTATTCTAGCGTCTTGACAGCGGACTTAGAACAAGTTATTCTAGTGTCTTGACAGCGGACTTAGAACAAGTGTATGCTTACTGGGTTACAAAGATAGAACTAGTTGTGTTTGTAAGTCTTAACCATATTTAATGTCAATGAACTTGCAATGGATTGCAAAAGTAAATATTGCTTTAAAACGAGCTTGCAATGGATTAGATAGTTCGATATGAAGTAACCAATCCCTTTGCAAGATCCTTGATGGTACTTACTTGTCGTTCAAACTATAGTATTGATTTCCTGATATGAAGAATGTTTTTTTGTCAGCTTTAGAACTATAAGCAGCATCTATTGTCCTTGGTAAACCTTTCCATGCATTTTGCGTGTTTCGTGGATATCCACGGTCAAATGCCTTAGCATCGTTATTGTAACGCCAGTAGTAACGGTCAGCAAAGAAATAAGTACGTTTGTTACGATGCCATGTCATTGCTGCATCGATTTTTCTGACCCATCTTGGAAATTTTAATTTCAATGGATTTTTATCACCTGGATTGTTTCCATAGATACTGTGAGGACCAGACCGATAACGAAAATATTCATATACGTAGTAGCTAGATAGAAATAATATTTAATTATTATCTCGTGTTACCCCCTAGAAATATAGAAAATAACAAAAGAATAACTGTTAAAACATTGTAATTACGGGTGTCACCATTAAATTAGTGAGATCAAATTCTGCCATATGATCAATCTTTTTATTGGTGGAGGGAGGGGCGGAGATTTTGACTTTATCAGCAAATTTTGACTGAGGTTCGGTGATGCTTAATTTTAAACCGTAATCCTATTTCTTTACAAATTTGTTTTCCGTGAAACTTTGTATTTTCTGAGATCTGGAGGATAAGAGGGCCAATTTTTAGCTTAGTGATAGTTATAAAGGTGATACAAAAACGTGTACCAGAACTCAATTTCAAAAAATATTAAGCAGTTAAATTTTAAGGAAATTTTCTAATTATTAACTTTTAGAAATAATATGGGTATTGGAACCAACCTCATGCTCCGTTTTTTATCTTGACAAGAGAGAAGAGGAATGGGATGTAAGTTGTATTGTTTATTAACAATTAAATATATCTAGTACTTCCCAGAAAGCTTTGCAATGAGAAAATTTTGATTTAATGATTTTTCTAACATTAAAAAAACAAATTCAATAAAGTATCAAATTAATGAATTATATGGAATAAAGTTATTCACTTACTTAGTTCCAGAAAATAATATAGTTTGATCCCTTCCATTCAATTTATTTGTATTGTATGCGGCATCTACTGCTTCTGGTATGCGAGATTTTGGAAAGTAGTTCGATGCTTTTATTGGTCCATATCTAATACCTCCTTTAGGGTTCACAAAGTACAATTTATCATTGTGTGTCAGTACAACCGTGAGTCGAGCGTATGTGTTATAATAAACTGCTGCGATAGGTGTACGTGGACAAGCTCTGTTGTTTTGTTTACGAGTTGGTTTGACGGTTGTGGTTGTTGTTGTTGTTGTTGTTTTCCTTGTTGTTGGTTCCCTTCTTGAACCTTGAAATTAATAAATATATTTTATTAGTGTTCAAACTAAGAGAATACAAACTTCCATCTATCACTATGGTGATTTTCAAAGCGAACTAAGGAATCCACTACAGTATCCAGAACAGAGCGACTTTTATACCTTTAAGACCTCTTTCTATAAGCAGAATATTTACCCTTTATAGCTATCAAAGACCTCTATAAGCAAAATACTAACTATTTATTGGCTGAATAGTTTGTAAACAATGGGATACACAACATTGTGGTCATGGCAACCCATGCACGAGATAGGTTGTATTTTGTAAGTGTATCATGCTGTGTAAGAAGAAACCCCAGACAGCTAAAACTTGTTCAAAGTCCGCATTAAAAACGCAAGGACAACGTTAAAAATGCTATTCTAGCGTCTTTACTGCGAACTTTAAGTAAGTTATTTCCCATTAAAATTACAACTTACCATATAAGGTTTGGACCCCAACAACATCGTCATAATTCAGTTTGAATCCTGGTGTATATTTTGTGTACCATGGATACATGACTGCTTCACGAACATTTGAATGATCTAATCCAAGTGTATGACCTGGAAAAATAACAAGTTAAATGTACACTACCAACTCCAATCTTAAGTTGTTCTAGCGTAAAAGTTGTTCTAACGTCTTTTCTAGCATCTTTGTATGAAATGTTATTTCGTACATTGGAAATCATACTAGATGTAATTTTACAATTCTTCATATTATTATAAGCTCGATGTTATTTACAATGTCGTTTTCATTGCACAACACGAATTGCTAATGGATGCTGTCCAAAGAGGCATATACTACTGACTACGGTCCCGTATATTTCTAAATATTGATAGCCTGAGCTCCAGTAGTAGTACTCGTAGTAGTTTGGCACTGAAGCTCAGGCTAATATATTAACGGTGTATTGGCGTACATGACAATACACAGGACCATGTTCGGTAGCCCTCTTGTGAAATCCAATGAACTCTTGTTTAGTATCAAATTTATTTATAGCCAGTTTAACACTAGTGAATAACACAAACAGTAAAAAATTAAAGTTGATATTAGTATCCGTAATTTAGCTTGGCCGTCTCAAAAATAAAAGTTACAGAGAGAGTAGTGATACAATGATCTTGCATACTTGCAATGAATTGGTTGCTTCATATCGAAGAAACCAATCCATTGCAAGCTCATTGACAAGCTCATTGACACCCATACACCCTTAAGTGTAGTGTTATTTATATTGACTCGGGACTCTGTAACGAGATAGGCCCTCACCTAACTCATGGGTTGCAACCCACAAAAAGTTTCTTCCTTGTTGAGAATTAACAGTATAATCTTCTGCATCATCGAAGTGAACATCTCCGCTCAATCCAACATTATTATGCGGATAGAAAGCATGTGCAAGCGTACCACCTTCACCATCGAAAGGATATGGATCTCCATGACGTCTTCTAACAAATTTTACCCAAATATCTGGATTTTGGCTGCTTGTTTCTTGGAAGTCCATTTCAGTAACATCACTCCAAAATTTTAACGCCCTAGAAAATACTCTTCGAATTGTTTCTCTGCCAAGAGTGCGACCACGACCTTCAAGACGCCACGTTAGTTTGTTCTAAATATAAACAGTAAATTATAACGTTATTACACGTTTTTTATTTATAAGAAACCGGTTTATAAGAAACCTAGTACCAGAATCTTTAAAAATTAAGAGATTTTTACTACTACAAATTATTCCTGCTTTTTGGGATAAGAAACGTTTTGGATTGGCATGTTGGTGTTGTTTCGTGGTACAACAAGAAGCTAGACGAATATCGAGTTCTATTTGAATACATGGTGGCGGATCAACGTCGAGACAACGTCGTTTTGTCGTTGTTTCAAAGTTGACCCGATGTTATGTGGAAGGATGATTTATTGGCAAGTACGATTGCTTCAAAGATTATCAAAAATACGAAATTTGAAAAAATCGGAGAAATTGAATTAGTCATATAACCAAGATTCAAGAAATAAGCACAAACCTACCCGGCAGATGACGTTGTATTGTCGTTGAAGCAACAACAAAGTAACGTTACGACGTCTTTTTAATCTATCGCTGTGAGTTCATTAGAAAGATGTTCTTTAAAAGAAAAACAATCCTACGAGCACGCATCAAAACAATGTGTTTTCGACGTTGATAAGACGTCTATGTGTCGATTGTGAAACTGGATTCGACGTCACTTTACTTACTTTCTTCCAGGTAGATCCTTGATGTATATATCTTCTTGATCTCTTTATTTCAATTTTTGGATCTTCTAAGCCACACCTTGGTATGGTTATCTGATTTAATGTAGGAGCATCAAGTCTGCCTGAAAGAAAGTAATAGACAATACTTAGTACGGCAGTATACATCGCGGTAATGACAGTACGGATAATACACGACATGGCAACGCATGCTATAACAGTACCCAGTAAGGCAATACATGATACGGCAATGCCCGGCAATACATAGTACGGCAATACACGGTACGGCAATACACAGTACGGCGAAACGGAATTTACGGGAATTCTAACGCGGCACCCGGTTGGAGACCTCTTTCAACGGTCGCCGTCTCCACTTGGCTAGGGAGAGACGATGCTAGTCTATCATTCCTCGAGAGAGTTCGACAGGTGGCATCACTTTCAACCAGTGTAATGGCATCATTTAAAATTCGCGCGAACGAATTTACCTAGTGGATATTCGCCCTTAACTATGAATTATATTTACCTGTTGTCTGCAAGTTAGCAAAATATTGCAATCGTTTGATACTATCTCTTAATGTTTTTTCATCAGTCGCAAATTTATCCAAGTAGCCATATTTTATCAGGTAAGACTAAAAAGTAATATCACATTGTGATTAGGAGTCGTATCAAGAATAGGATTGGATAGGAGTCAACGGCTTGGTTGCTTCGTATTAAAGTAACCAATGGGCTTATTCATAAATACATGAAAACGAGGTTTGCGCTGCTCAAATAGTAGATAAATATATGTAAATTTAGATTTCCACTAAGAGAAAAATTCATGCGAAAGCCAAAAAAAGACATTCCATTGGTAGAAATTGTTGTAATACGATCTGGCGTGTGACGTCAATGTCAACCTATGGGATATCTTCTTTTGGCTTTTCAGTGGATTTGGATAATAACGTATCTCATTATGAAAAGGAAAGAAAACACACCCCTATTGTAGCCTTATTTGTATGTTTAGTGTCACCTTACATAAACACGTGGTGATGTCACTTGAGATTTTTCTACACTATTATCATTAATTTCATCATATACCAGATTGTTTACAGATTGTTTACAGTCATTTTGGCGGGGTCCTTTCATATACATTCACCCTTTACTCTGTTTATTCTTCACGTGTTATCATATAACGTTCGTCTTTCGTTAATGTTTTTTAAAATCATAACAAGTCCTGCGATATTTGGGGAAAAAGATCACACGTGACAGTTAATTTGAAATTTACGACAAAAACATATATAAAGATAAAAGCTGACTATCGACTGAATTAGCGTAGAGACACGTGACAATCAGTGGTTTCATATCTGAATTATATCATGATATCCTAATGAGCACGTGACGTTTTTTCAACGTAAAAAAGATGTTGTTTTGACGTCAGAACGTCGTCTTTTTCACGTTGAAAAAACGTCACGTACTGGCAGGGATATTCCTCACACCGAGTTCAAAGCAATCATACAAACCTTGGCTTTATCTTCTGCAACCTTTGATGCTCCAATTAATTGAGCATGATTTATAGTAACATAAGACACAAGCATAAAGCATATGCTCAGTAAAGTCTTCATTGTCATAATAATATGTAATTTCCACTTAAATAAATATAGGTGCTCTGTTCACTCAATGAGTTCTTTTATATTCTGTTCGATTATTATTATTTATATGTATTAACTAAAAATATATAAATCATCTGTTACGTTCACAAATGATGACCAAAACAAATGTTGATAACGTAGTGACAATATCCTAAGCGACTGGTCCAATTCACCTAAGTACATAGATTAATTTGAGTACGCAGGTTTACAATTTAGACGCTAATTATTTAAATTATTGAAATATTGAATAATAGTTATCATTTTGGATTTTGGTCATCACTTTTGATTTTGGTCATCACTTTTGATTTTGGTCATCATTTGTGGTCCAGTCATCATTTATGGTCCGGTCATCGTGGTCGTAACATCTACCTGTACAACTAAAGACATTTGCCGTTACAATGACGACATGTTGACGCTATTCGTGGTAACCTGGCGTTATGTCAACAAATGGTTCAGATGGGCGTTATGCCAACAAATGCTAAGAAGGGCGTTAGGTCAACTTTTAAGAAGGGCGTTACAAGTAATACTAAGAAGGGTGTTACGCCAACGAACTTGTAATTGATTGGTTACTTCGTTACTCAGAAACATTTTGATTGGTTAATTCATTACTCAGAAACCAATCACTTGCAAGATATAATATGTCAAAATAATTATTATAAGACACTTCTACATGGCATACATTCCCAGATATCTCAGTCTCCATCCAGTAGTCAAAGGCTTGTTCATCACAGTAAAATATTGTTCTATCATCACTACTGGTGACTGTTTTGTACTATTCACTTAACTTCATCCATAATCTTTATCTCTTTCGTTTTGAGCTCTTGTTGGTACTGTGATTTGAAAGTGTCGCTGACAAGTCTTTATATACGATATTTATTTCTGCATTGACGTCGATAATATTTCAACACAATATCCGACTATAAACAATACAATAAAAACTATACTTTTAATCTCGAGTTCGTCCCACAAATAGAGATAATAATATTATGTTTGACAGATGTGTTGTTTATTTAGTCTAATACTAACGTTTCAGTTGTAGACAATAGATGACAAGTTATGACGTTGTCTGTTTTTATTACTCTATACGTCATAAAGGGTCTTTGATTCCGCTTATATTAGCGCCTGACATCCTACATGACCTGAGTAATGTTGACAAATGTTCAAAATACTTTCATTTAGATGCTAATTTCGCTCCAAAATCAGCTTTTTTGTTAGGGTTAAATCAACTAAAATTGACGAAATTCAACAAAAAAGAATCTGTACAGAAGTGTATTAGGTCAATGAGCTGGCAAAGGATTGGATTGGATTGGTTCGGTACGAAGAAACCAATCCATTGAAAGATCATTGACTCGGTACTCTCCTCTGTAGATTTTGTTTTCGAGACGGTTCCTAAGTCATTGACCTTACTGAAATTCCTACATTTAAGTAATAGTATTTGTGTCGTTGTTCACACTGAATTTCTTCTATTTACGTGATAATTGGCATATCCTTGTTCACACTGAGATTTTTCTGTTTAGGTGCTAACTTTTGTGTCATTTGTCACACTTATATTCTTACAATTAAGTGATAATTTTTAGGTCATTGGTCACACTGAAATTCGCACATTTAGGCACTAATTTATGTCTTTTTGTCACACTAAAATATGCCCGCGCTGATATTTTATGTTACGTGTTAATTTGATGTCCTTGATCGTACTGAATTTCTTCCATTTAGGCATTCGTTTCATGTCATTGGTCACACTGTCATGTTTCAGAAGCAGTCAATGGGAGGTGTTCTGAGAAATAGGTGTTCTTATTCTCTAGCTGATCTCCATTTCAGTAGTTTTACTAGCATACGTGTGTATCTCAGAACAGCTTGTTTCCCTAGCTAGAGAAGAATCAAGTGTAAGAACATTTAGTAATTCCAGCTGAGTAAGATTTTCCTAAAACAGTAGCTACTTTTGTTGTAAGAACACCTCAATTTCCTAGCTCGCTGCAAAAAAGACTTAGCCCAGA
>JAULBZ010004092.1:0-15291 GCA_032360805.1 Neoturris breviconis
GTACCCTCATCGCTTTACTTTTTTTTATTTTGCCAAAACGTTTTTTTTTTTTTTTTTTGTATTTTTTTTTTTAAATTTGATAATTCGGACGCTCTGTCTGAATCTCACCTAACATGTTATATATCATTACAAAGATAATTTGTTCATATTTCATTTGCTTTTTACCCCATTATGTAAAAAAAATCGCTCTGAAAATAGGTCAGATCTGCCTGAAACAACGGTGTCCCCCCCCCCAAAAAAAAAAAAAAAAAAAAAAAATCCCTAAACCGAACGGCGGACACACACCATGGCTAGGCTACTAATGCTCTTTTTGATAGGCATTATAAATAAATTGACAGTTGGGCTAGCTAGCTAGTGGAAGCTTGAACAACGTGCTTTGAAAAACAGACTGACAGCATGTGTTTAAGCGTCACGAATTTGTAACAAATTGCAGACCATTTTTTTGAAAATTTTGAAGAGAAATGTTTTAAATCGGAAGAGAACTGTCTTGCAAGAAGTTTGCACACTGTCTAAATCAGAAGAGAAATGTCTCGCAAGAAGTTCGCACTGTTTTGAAAAAGAAGGAAGTGAGTGACCCTTCCAACATCGTTAGCCGCCCCATACCAGAATTTTTCTTTATATTTATAGCTATGAAACACAGCTAGTTGCCTCGTGCGCACTTACCATAACACACTTGACGCAAGAAGGAGCAGCAGAAATATGATAGTGCGAGATGGGATTGAAAAAGTGAAAGTTGCTTTATGATGAAACAACACATCAAATCAACAACAACAAAACAACAACAACAATAAACATAGGCACCAAATGGGAGCAGGCTACTTGGGTTACCATTATAATTTATATGTATGTCCACACGTACCATAGTAAAACATACGTTGTACGTTACTTTAATTTGAATTTGTTAAACCGACCAGGGCCTAAACATTCGAAAAATTGCCGTGTCGGGTATTTCTATATATGGTCAATGCTTAGCCAAATAAGGATTTGAATAGTCCCCAACGAAGAATGTTTCCGCCACCATCTGCCTTTCCAGCCAACGTGCGTGGTTCTTTGTGTGTGGAGCCATTTTTTTTTCACTGAATCTGAATTTACTACATGAGAGCAATTCAGAATGGCTAACTATGGCTATGGTTATGGAAATTTCACATCACAGCCTCAGCAATATACTGCTGGCACATATGTTTCTCAAAATGCGGGAACATTCGGATATACCCAGCCTGCTTCGAGAGTAGTTCAAGGTTATCAAACTGGTGCTACTTATGGGACGGCGACGGGATATGCTCAACAAGCCCAAGTTCCTGCTGCAGCAGCTACTGGAGGTTATGGATACTTTCAACGTGCCGCTACTGATCCAACTGCAGCTTATGCAGCTACACAAAAAACTACAAATTATGCTACAACCCAAGGAAGTAAGTATTATTAATTGTTTTTTGCTTTATATTCATAAAGTTACTAAGTGTATCAAGCACCAAAAGTCTGTTGCATTTTGGAAATATCCTCTATGTAAGTGTTTAATATCATACTACTGTTGACATACCAAAATGCCCCGGTCATTATGAATATGACAAATGGAAATTTTTAAGGTGGAGGAAGTGGGGAGATCATCCATATTATTTGTATAGCTAGCTAGCGATAGGGTAAGGTGTATTACCTATTCTCAACATAGGAGGCAAAACGCCTGGCATGTTAAAGAAAATAGGTAGGCTAGACTTCGTACAATACAAGGCACGTATGAGGTTGTTTGGTGTTAACTGCTGCAAATAACATTCGTTATAATATACTATTTGAAAAAACACGTTATTTTATTAAATTATCAGAGTTCCATCTCACTGTTTTATTATAAAAGCACCTCTTCGTTGATTAAATAAAATTTGTTATTTCATTTTCCTCTCACGGCATTTTAGGACTCTAAGCCTAGGTGGGAGGGGGCTCCATAAAATTGGAACAGCTACATATTTTTTTTTAAAATTTACGCCAAAAAGGTACTTCAAATTATAAACTACATTTTGGCATAAAAATAATTAGCAGGTACCCTATTTTTTCATACTTATGATGTCATAGCTTATCTTTGTATGGAATTCATATTTTGCATGAGTACAAAAAAGCATCACAAGTAACTTTTAATGTAAAATAAGATTCAACATACAATTTCGAATTCAACAGTGCCGTATACGTATTGAAGAAAATAAAAATATATTCACCTACTTTTTTTGACAATCATTGTTTGAAATGCCGAAGATGAGTAAATTATTTTGAAAAGTTAGAAAAGTCAGAATGTTTGAGCATAATCATTTTTATTTAAAAAGTTATTAACAATTTAATACATGGTGCGAAGCATAAATATATTTATTCCCTTATGCACATGTGTATTTTCCATTCTGCGAGAAAAATTATGAAGTGGAAAGCGGCCTTGATTTTAACCATCGCTCTCGTGTGGATAACATTTTTAAGTATTCTGAGTTCAGAGAGAAAAAGGTTTAATACTTTTAAAATCTAGAGATGCAATTGACACAAATATTTTAACAAAGAAGTAATGAGGCATAAGTTGTATATTTCAAGCATTGTTATGGTGGTGTACCAACCTTTTTTCTGTATGTTAAAAAATGTTATATTTTGGCCTAAAATCCACAACCGTTAATGCAAGTACCAGCAGGGCTTTCTTAGCATTGTGCTGTAAGCTCATCCTAATTACTTGCTATATTAAAATTTTCAGGTTATTGCTTACCCCCAGAATGATCTTGAAATGATCAATTTGGTAAATATTCATATCCACAATATGGCAAATTTTTGTACATTTTAAAAGTCTGTTTCCACTTAAAGTTGAACCACCAGGTGAACGAAAATTTCGAAACTTTTCTGAAGTGGAAAACTGTCTCAATTTTATCTATTGCTCTCGTAAGTAGATAACATTTTAAGTATTCTGGATCGATGCATTCAGAGAGGAAAGCGTCATGCAAGTACCAGCAGGGCTTTCTTAGCATTGTGCTGTAAGCTCATCCTAATTACTTGCTATATTGAAATTTTCAGGTTATTGCTTACCCCCAAAATGATCTTGAAATGATCAATTTGGTAAATATTCATATCCACAATATGGCAATTTTTTGTACATTTTAAAAATCTGTGATATTTTTAAGCTCTGCATACAGGAATTTTCCTTCTTCTTTCGTTGCTCTTACTTTGAGCACCAACTCTGTTTAATTTCATACTGAAATGCTTGTTTATTTAACCTAAAACTTTACCGTCTTAATTTTTGGAGGTACCCCCACTCGAGGATTAATTTGCACCAGTATTTCATCGTTGTGCATCTTTTCGTTTCCTTGGCCTAGCAAATTTTCTCTTCGATTCTTCTCATTTTTTGTGTGAAAGCCTAAAAAACTCCTCAAATCTTCTACAATTTTGTACCCTGTTATATTGTTTCACATTTTTTAGCTTATGGTTATGCTAATTCCGCTGTTAAGCCTGCTGGAACTTATGCTGCTGGAACTGCTGTCTATCAAAAACCTCAAGCATTTGTTGCTGCTCCTGCTGCAAGTTCTACATTCACAGGTTACAGTGTTCAACGTGCAACATCTGCTATACCTACATATAACAATACACCTACATATCAAAAACCAAAGGTACAATATATGAATTAAGCCAGATTTCCACTTAAAAACATACATGCGTAACATACCGTAATATTTTAATCTGATTGGCTTATATGGTTATTTGGTACACTACATTCTTCTTTTTTACGTAACGTGACACTGGAAAAACTGAACTAAGTGGAAATCCAGCTTCAGGGAATACGCACTTCTCATACTTTTTTATAACTTTTAGAATGAATGACTTATTATATTATGACTAAAAGATTTAAGACATTTCCACAATTAATCTAGGATTATTTTGGAGAGAAAAACATTTTTTTGTAACTAGGAATTTTTTTTGTTTAAAACATTCTGAAATATAATTTTCAAAAAAAAAATCCTGTTTTGCCATAATGATGCCATGAACGATGATGTCATCATGAAAATAATTATGCGAAATGTTAATTGTGTGTTAATTACCTAGAAAGTTTCAACACAACAGCATGCTTTCATCAAAAGTTATTAACTTTGTGCTCCCATCCTGGATGCTTGGTAGTGGTAGCAGCTAAAACACTGTACATACCAGTTGTGACTTTTTGCAATAAAGTTACTTGGCCATTCTTTTATATCTCCCTACAACTCAAAAACCCATCAAAATCCTTATGAGAAATTGGTGTATAATGCTGCCATTCTTTTATACCTTATATTTGATGTACTTTCGATTTTATAGCTGCCCACAACTCAAAAAACAACAGTCAGTTCCCATCAAAATGCTTATGAGAAAGTCGTATACAATGCTGCCACTTCATTTCTAACACAACAAGCGCAATCTTCAAAACCTGCTTGGCAGAAAAATGAAAAACCAACATTTAAACTACAGAATCAAAAAGGTTCCTGGCCATCCCGTACAACTGGGCCACCCAAACCACAACAGCTTCATTATTGTGAAGTTTGCAAAATCAGTTGTGCTGGACCTCAGGTATGAATTAGTTTACTTTATTTTTTTAGATTGAAAAAAGACAACCAGTTAAAACTCAACAGTTGCACTATTGTGAAGTTTGCAAAATAAGTTGTGGTGGGCCACAGGTAGGCAAGCCTCAAAATAACTGTTGAACAACACCTGTGGAGGTGTAAAAACTGCGCTCAAAAAACTATCCTCCACAGGCGTTGCCCAATAGTTGTGGTGGTGATGGGCAACAGGGAGGTTCTAAAGGGGATAGCTTCATCATTTAAGAAACTTCATACGTAGTACTATCGTAATCATTAAGACTTGCATTCGTAGTTTAATGAAAACTATTCTTATGTTGATGTGATCAGTTGCTTATTGTTAACAGAAGCCTTAAACTAACTATTGTCATCTGTGAAGGAGTGTTTCTTGGTTCAGTTTCAGCTGCAAAGCTCAAAATAAGAACAAAATTTAGGCCGCTGATAGGTGTGATTTCTAAAGATATAAAATTATTGTATACAGAAAGTTGAAAGTAGAATTTGTATGTTTATTCCTAGACATACAAAGAACATTTGGAAGGTCAAAAGCACAAAAAGAAAGCAGCATCGTCCACAAGTGACGTGAAGAATTTGCCGCCTGGTACATACAAATGTGAACTTTGTGATGTTATTTGCACTGGTAGAGATGCATTTACTGCTCATGTTAAAGGTGCTAATCATACAAAGGTAAAAAATGATTAAAATTCTTTAGTTTTGTGAAGAATCTACTAATATATACCATTCTTCAGACCTGAAAATTCCATGAAATTTTTGATCTACTTTTCAGGTCCCAAGTACCAAAGTATCGTTTTACTGTGTTTCCGGGCCTCAGTGCCATATTCAGAGTTTTTTTGGGGACATCGCTTTTTTAAATTACTGAAAACTTACTATAGTATCTTATGCTGCTGGAACTGCCGTCTATCAAAAACCTCAAGCATTAAAGCTGAGCACTATTATAAATAACACAATATGTGGTGTCTGGCAGTTATATTCAGGCTTGGAGCATTTATAGCCTTTTATTTTAAGTTTAAATCAACTATATTCTTATTTCCAGACATTAAAATTACATCAAAAACTTGGCAAGCCTATTCCAGAAATCAAAGTACCAGAAGAAACAGTAGCTAAAAAAGCAAATGTTATTAAAACAACTGCACCTAAAATGAACTTCGTTGGTGGTACCAAACTTACATCAACTGGTGTAGAAGAGTCTAGTGAAGCCACTGCTGGTGCTGATGACCAAGAAGTACCTGTAGAAGGAGAAGCCATTGGTAAGTGATCAAACAAAGAAGTCAAGGTGGCAACTAATCATCGAAAACTAGTCATTTCTAAAACATTCCTCAAAATTCATGATTGTTGTTTTCAAATGTACTCCTCCACATGATTGCTGTAGTAAAGCTGTCACAATATGGACGATATCCAGATAATATCGATTAGAAGTAGGAAGATAAACCGATATATAATAGGTTTAACGCATATCCATATTGTATCCAGGGTAATGCTTTACTATGTTAACCAAAATTTTCAACAATGATCAAGCCTGAATATAACTGCTGGACATCACCTGTGGGGGGGTCTATTTTAGTATTCAGCTTAAAAGCTGAGCACCTCTACTATACTCTGTGATGTCTGGCAGTTTTATTCAAGACTTGAGGACACAAATTGGAATTTATTATAATGTGTATTTTTTATTAGGGGAAGAATATGTTGAAGATGTAAAGAGTGATGTTGGTAAAGTTATTGGTTTCAAATGTACCCTTTGTGATTGTCGATTTAATGATGTAGTTGCAAAGAATGCTCATGTAAAAGGGAAAAGACACAGACTTAGTTATAAGGTATATATATATAGATAGATAAACTGGAATACTGTCAAATTTATTTATTTATGATTGATGATCACTTTTACCTGATGAACCATGAAGGTTTATGATTTAATGAGCCTGATAGAAACAATTAATTTGCGTTGTAAATACAGGGGATAATCTTGCCCGAATGACAGTCCAAAATTTGGATGCTGTCCTCTCTCCACCTCCTCCCTGTCAGACAAGTACTATATCTAATTTATTTCTAATTGATGATCACTTTTACCTGATGAACCATGAAGGTTTATGATTTAATGAGCCTGATAGAAATAATTAATTTGCATTGTAAATACAGGGGATAATCTAGTCCAAAATTTGGATGGTGCGCTATCTCCGCCTCCTCCCCCATCAGACTCAAGGAAAATGTGCCAAAACATATCCTATTGATGCCCTTTCGGATAATTCTGAACGCTGTCCTCAAATTCTAGATTGTCCACTGAATGTATTTCTTGACAGCTTCGCGATATGAAGTTCTTTTCATTTCTGTGATTTTAGAAAAAGGTTGATCCAACTTTACACGTTGATTCGAAATCTCGTAATGCGGGGCGTGATCGACGTGGCAGCTCAGATGGTTCTCGTCATGAAATGGTATGGAAACAACGACAGCAAGAACAAATGAGGTGGGAGCAAGAATTGCGTCTGAGAGAAGAAGAACTTAGAAGATGGGAACACGAGGAATTTATGCGAAGGGCTAGTGAAGATCGGTATATTTCATTTACTCAAGTCTCAAAATAACTACCAGACATCACCTGTGAAGGAGTGTATTTACTACAGTTTCAGGGGTTTTCTTGATTTTTGTTGTTTGCCTCCTTTTTATGAAAGATTGTTATTGTTAATTTCTCTATAAGTAACAACTGTGATTGGAAAGAAGTAAGGGACCATCTCAAAATTTCACTCCCAAAACTTTTTTTTGTCAACCCTATTCTGGCCGTAAAGCTATTCTCAAAAATCACTCCTCTGCAGTGGCCAGGGACAATAATCTAATGGCAGCATCCAGAAATAAACAAAAGGGGCACCACTGAAAATATACGTTAATTCAAAGGTTTATATTGAGAAACGGCACATTTTTCTTGAATCTGAGAAGGACAGCATCCGAATTCTTGATTTGGGCTGGATTATACCCTGGTGATTATTTGCTCTTATTTCACCGCTGCAATGTTTTTTAGGTATTGGACAAGACCTGACCGTCACCATATGCATGAATTAGAATATTACGAATGGGAAAGAAGAGAAAAATTTGTTGATCCTGCTCAAAACATGTTTGGACCACCTCAAGGGGTTAGTTATGTTTTATTAAACAATAAATAAGAGTATAATCACTGGAGGAGGGGTGTAACTTTTTAGCATAGCTCTAGGATACAATGATAAGCTCCACAACGATTATTCTCTCCTCTCAACCTCTGATTATTCCCAACTAACTCGAACAATCATGCTCTTGTTCATGGCTACTAGATTAAGGTGGATTTCCATGAGGCGAATTCACTAGCTTAATATATCTGGACATGTGCAATTTGTTTTGATTTATCAGTAAAGTATTCCCTTCGGCAGAAAGTTAAAATGATTGCAACTTTTTTGCGTGGAAATATTTCGTCAAACAAATTTAAACAATCAGAACACACTAATTTTGCTACATACTTTCAACCAATGTATTGACTTTATTTACAATTCATGATAACGAAATTTGCCTACTAAAAATCTGTCTTAGTGATTGGGCCGTTTGTACTGCAAATATGGTATAAGTTTGGTTACTGCGTTTGGTCACAATTTTCTGTGGATATGTTCAAATTATGTCTATCAAACAGTTCTAATGATGATGATCTTATCCCTATATACCATGAGGGTTTAATGATTTAATGAGCCTGAAGGGACTGGATTGATAGATGTCTCATACTTAAAAAGTTGTAATGATCATTCACAGACACTTGCTGTCCTGGTAATTATTTTATATATTTATTTCTACTTAGCCACCACCTCCAACACCGGATGATCGCCTTATAATGACTAAACATGGTGAAGTGTATCCTACTGAAGGAGAGTTAAAGCAAGTTCAGAATATTGTTGCAACAGCAGAGAAAGCACTGAAGCTTGTTTCAGATACAATTGGAGGTAATTTTAGGATCCAATCTGATAGTTACCCTTCGCTTGGTTTCAAATTTTCAGTGTTCGAAGTAAGAGCTAATAATCGCTGGAATGAGTGATTTTTTTAGCAATGCTCAAAAACCGTCTATCCACGGTGATTATTTGCTCTTATTTCAAGCACCGGTCTTCTTGTGATTTATTAGACACAGCTAAGGTTTTATGATAATAGCCTCGTAACTCCATCCTTGTAAAATGATTGTCATAACTTTTGGTTTGATAATGGTATGATAGTAAACTTCCATCCGTTGTTTATCGTCATATAATAAATCTGCTGGCATCATTCTTTTGATGATAACCTTGATGACGTCAGATAATGATGCCATAACTTTGAAATAATTTTTGAAAGTTTGGTGCCGATACTAGCAGATAGCGTCATTTCATAAAATAATTTTAGCAGCACTACGAAAGAGAATTCAATTGTCTTTCAGAATCTGAAAACAGAATTTAAAAATATTTTCTCAATCAAAAATTATGGCTCCTTAGGAAGGTACCAAAATTTGCACAAAAAAGTTGCGTGTTTCTTGTTATAATAAGAGTAGAAATAAAAGTACTTGTGCCAGAAAATATTTGCTAGGGTGTATATATTTTATTTTTTTTGCCCCACTCTCGGTCTTTATAAGGACATAAAAGCTAATTAATTCCAGCCTCTGGTGTTTCCTAAAGATCTATAAATTCTGTGCCGAATTGTAACTAGTGTATGTTTCAATCTTTGCTTTTCCATCCTAAACCATTTTATTTAGATGAAGATCAGAAGGCTAAAGAACCAGAACCATTAGTTAAAGAAGAACCTAAAGAACCAGTTGTAGAAGTAAAAACCGAAGAAGGTGTTGCTACAGATAAAACAGCTGAGAAAGCTGAGAAAAAACCAGAGCCACTTATTAAAGATAACTCATCCAGAATGTTAAAAGGTGTGATGAGGGTTGGTGCTCTGGCAAAAGGACTTTTGCTTCGTGGACAGCTTGCTGTTGATTTAGTTGTATTGTGCGCGGAACGACCCACATATACTTTATTGAAAAGAGTTGGTAAACTTGTTCCTGATAAGTTAAAAGTATGGACTTTTATTATATTTACTTGATTTTGATTGATAAAGATTTAATGTGTTCTTTATCCATCCAACTTGTTGAGTCCAATTCTGATCATGCCTATGATACTGTATGATTCTCCTTTTAATAGCCTTGCATAATTTGGTATAAGGAGCTCATTGGGAATTGTAATGTAATCTACTTGTATTCCTTTTAATAAGGGAAAGTGGGTCTACCGCCACAGTTAAAGCCTAAATATACAGTTAGTTCCAAACAATAAAATTGGTCCTAAAATATATATTAAAGTGAATTGACACTAGGATCATTTGTTTTATGTATTTGGCTTTTGTTGCCATTCCAGGAAGCTGCCCCTGAGGAGAAGTATAACATGTCAATTAGTGCATCTGAATGTGCTATCATAATAACTTCTACGACTGAACCCAAATGTACTGTCAAGGTGGTTTTAACATCACCAGCCATGCGAGAAGGAGAGGACGCAAAGACAGTTGAAAATGGTGTGAAAGAAGATCACAAAGGTATTTGTTCTGTATTCCATCAAATATAGTTACTAGAACTTGACACGGAGTGTAAAATCTTTGTTACCTCATTATAAATTTGTTTACCTTTGATCCATGTTCAGGTTTAGTTGCTTTGTTTCTACACTAAAGTAACAAATTGCACTCTGGTGATGTGATCAACTCCTATTTATTATTGTTGAACTCTGGATTGATGATGCCATAAGTTAACAAGGCTTTTGATGTGACTTTATGTGGTTACAGTGCAATAAGATCAATCACTGTAGAGGAAATATTTTTGAAGATTGCTTTGTGGTTACAATAATATTGCAAATAAAACCATTATGTTCTTTTATATCATGTACCTTTCTATTGTTTTTGTTTTGCAATGTTATATAACTAGTTATTGCTTTTTATTAAAGAACGCAACCAAGTTTCTAAACAGGACCTGCTGGGAAGCTGTTAGCGAGGAAGTTTTAACAGCGCACCTTTGCTCAATGGGATTATAATTTATTTTGCTTTTTTAAATTTTCTATTCAGAACAATTTTATTTTCTATTTGCGAATATTAGCTTTTTTGTTGTTGTTATTATTTTCTTCCATGTTTTATTTAAAATCCTTTCATTGAATTTATCTTTGGTTATTGTTTCTTACAAATTTGTGACTTATATAAATTTGGTTTTTGTCATTTGTTGTATTTTTTATGTTTTCATTTTGTCCCGAGCGTATGTGCTTAAATAAGCTGTTCGAAACACTCGCTATCAATAACAATCTTTGTTAACACAGAACCGGTTGAAACGAAAGATGTTTTGGATAAAGAGAAATCTCTACAAGCCTTAGCAGCTTTGAGGCGTGCTAAGTGGTTTCAGGTTCGATTTCTTATTCCTATGTTACACCTCCTTCGTTTGCTTATTAAAATTCGTACTTTGTTGATAGAATGTTATCTATATGGCTTAGTTCTCACTCGGAAAATATTTCTTTAACATTGCAATATGCAATACCAACAAATTTATCTTCAATGACAAAGTGCATGTCATATATATACGTGTTAATGGAACATATTTGTCAAGTGAGAACTGAGTTTTTAATCACAATGCCATCATAAGTTGTGAGTTCCTCCACAATTTATATGTTACTGGTGACTTTAACTTCTTCTCTGGTATAATGACAGATAATTAGTTTAAATACTACTATATGAAGTGAGCCCTACAGCGCTTGAAGCAAAAACAAATAATTGCCATGTAGTACAAACTTTTTGGCATAGCTAGACCTGGATTTGTCCTATAAAGCTAAGCTTGAAAATCACTTGTCCACAGCAGTTATTTGCTTTTTTTCTAGCACTGAACAAACTGACCTCTTGTATTGGTATTGTGATTCACGAGATGCATACTACATGAGATTTGCAAAGGCCTCCTTCAGTTTTAAAGTTTGTACCACCTATGGTACATTTTTATTCAATCCTCAGCAAATTACAGTAGATCATCCATTAGTAGACTAACATGGTAGTTAATAGAAAGAGCCCTCTGACTCTTACAAGGACAGTGTTCGAAATAAGAGCACATAATTACTGTGGAGGAGTGATTACTGAGCATAGCTGCAAGCTTTGTAGTCTGAAGCTATGCTCAAAAATCCCTACATGATTATTTGTTCTTATCTCGATTGCTGAGGGCAGGACTTAAAATAACAGCCGGTCATCACTATGGGAGAGAGATTTTTCAAAATATTTTCAGCCAATTTGGCTGAAAATCTTCACAGTGATGGCAGGCTGTTATTTTAAGCCCTGTGAGGGTGGCGTTCATCATTTAAATACTATACACTGACCTATGATAATCCCTAAATGGATGCTCCACTGTATAAAGAAATAGGAAGGTACAAGCGAGATAAAAACTACTTTAGAAAGCCTTTGAAAATATACTAGCAAACTTATGAGGTGACAAATCAAATAAAAAATAAAAAAATATGTCACACACTTCTCTCAACATTATGGAAAGCTATGCAACAAGAAACGCTTGTACAGGGTTAGTTTATATTCTTGTATGCAATCGTTTGTATATACTTTTAAATATTGTGGGTTTTTTCACTTAAACATTCAACATATATTTTTCTAGGCTCGCGCAAATCAATTGGCATCTTGTGTCATCACTATCCGTATATTACGGGATATCTGTCATCGTGTTCCTGCTTTCAAGCCATTGAGTCCTTGGGCCGTCGAGTTGTTATGTGAGAAAGCTTTGGCCAGCAATTTTCAGCCTCTTGGTCCTGGTGAAGGCTTTAGACGTGTGTTAGAAACAATAGCAAGTGGTATATTTTTGCCAGGTAATTTCATTTCCTTCTATCCGTTAGAATGTCTAAATCTGGCCAGAATAAATCTACAAAAATGGTACTGTCCTCTGCAAATAATTAGATTTTTGCTCCTTGTGTACTGATGTTCAAACAAATACTGAGTAAAATCGACCAATCTTAGCAGTGTGCATAGAGTAATGTTTTATAATATTGTAGGCAAAAGTGTTTGCACGAAAAGAAAGTTATTGCATTGCAACAAGTTCTACTTACCGGGGCTAACACCTCGTTTTTATGTATTTGTATATAGGCGTGTTGTTAGTTGTTGGTTACCTCAATTCATGCCATTATTATTATTTCCTATGCTCTTTATACATTGCTATTCTTACAGGTGGTAATGGTCTATTAGACCCATGTGAAAAAGACAAGACAGATGCCGGAGCTGGTATGTCACCACAAGAAAGAGAAGATATCACTGCAGCTGCTCAGGTAAAATTATTTGGCTATCTTAAAGTTTTTTTTGTCAACGGGAACATTTTTGGATAAGTTTGACGAAGGCTGAAATACACGATCATTTTAAAATGATCATTCTTAAAATGGCGCCAAATGATCATTTTGTCTCATTAAAAATGATGTGAACGCCTGACTACACGAATCATTTAAAAATCTACTTTTGTATGGTAAAGAAAACTGTTAAACGAATTGGCGCCAAAAAAATTTGAGGAAAATTATAGAGTCTAGAATTTTCTATTCAAAGTTGATCATTTGAAATGACCGGTACTTTTCTTCATTTTTTTCATGAAATACACAGTCATTTTAAAATGATCGTGTATTTCAGCCTTGAGAATAACCCGAAGGGTGTAAGGGACGATCTCAACATTTTGCTCCAAAACCAACTTTTTTGGTAGGGTTAAATCAACTAAAACTTTCAAAATTCAGTACTCTCCTCGGTAGATTTTATTTTTCAGATGATGTCAACGAGCTTGTAATTAGGATTTTAAATTTCGCGAATCGTCTCGATGCGTTTGAAAATCTTTCCTGAAATACTTAAAATGAACTTTCTTACGATATTAATAAAAACTTCTTTGTCTTTGAACAATTAAGAAGAAGTAGCTCTGATGGTTTTTGCATGACATTTTTGCTGACGTCAGCAAAATATGTCAAACTATTTTTTCAAAATTATATGGAAAATGATCCTCAGGGAATTTTGTGACAAAGTTATAAAGATTTAAGTGATTTGGACCAGTACTTTAGCTAGTATTGGGGTTGAAAGACAGTTGCGGGCTTGCTAGCCAGAATTTCAGACTAGACTTCAGATAATGCCTAATATCTGAACAATGGGCCTGAGATTTGGCTACATAGTGGAAAAAGGTTATTTGGGAAAATTCGTTTGATGGAACGGGTGAGGTAGAGGTAGATAATAATTAACATTTCAATTTGAACATGAACATTTTAACTCATTTCCAAATATCTATTTTTTTAGCAAGCACTTCGTTTACATGCATTCCGTCAATTGCATAAGATTCTTGGTATCGAGCCATTAAAACCACATTCAGCAAAACCTCAAGGAAAACGTCCTGCGCCTGCTGCTGATGCAGCTGACGAGAGTGCAAGCAAGGTTGCCAAGAAAGAGTAAGAAATGAAGAAAACGTTTGTTTATAGCAGCTAGTTATTGGGACAAGGATTAATGATTAATGAATACTAGCGTAGTAACTATCGTGCGAGCGTATGGTAACATGGTAATAATATAAGTAGAATTTATGTTATTCGTATTAATCTTTAAATGTGGACATTCCTTTTCATGTAAACGCATTTTTTTATTTCTTAGAAGAATTGATTGTATAGATAAATAAAATAAGTTTCTTTGTACGTTCGTTTCCCCCGGTGGGCGTGGGCAAAAACTCTTTACTGCGATAGCAAACCTAAAGACACCAAAAATTCGAATATGTTCCAAGAGCCTGGGTAGGCTTTAGGAACAGCAGAATTTGTCGAGTTTGCAAAAAGACCAAGATCTTAAGTCTACTCGGATAAACCTCAAAGATCGTCTAGTGGTCATTTTCCGTATTTACGTTTTACTTATGGCTTGTATTGCTTGTTGAAATTCGTAAAACGTCTCATAATTTATGCGATCGGTTGTGGGCGTTGTAAACTGAGTTGATTTTTAAACCAAGTTAACAAGAAGATTAACTTGGTTTAGAGTTGCCAAAAGTGGCCAACTTGGTTTAGCACTAATAATATTACTCGACTAACTCAGAATATTTGCCTCGTGGTAAAATGGCAGAACAGCAGCGTCAAGTTAAAGAAAACAGCAAACTTTTTGAAGAATAGTTAGCTTTGATAAAATGCAATTCGTCTATTATAAACCGTTCTGATTTAGATGAGATCAGACGTTACCTTAGAAGTATTCGAGAAGATAGTTCCCTACAATATTATGATAAGAAAGTTTCTTACAATGAACCGAGGATATTGACCAAATTTCATCAAATATGAATGACAATAACTAATTTTATTGCAAAAAATACGCTAAGTTAAACCAGCAGAATTTACCGGCGTAAGTCACGTGACACAAATATTTCAAGAACGGATGGACCCGAATTTACGGGAAACATGTAAGACTAAATTTGGTTTCCAGAAAAATTAAGGCAGGCCTTTGGCGAGAGAGACCAACAATGGGAAATACCATTTTCAGAAAATTACTATGGCTCCAATCATGCCTTTAAATTGACCATCTTGATAAAAGCGGTCAAGTGATCAATAATGAAAAACCTGTACACCTTTTTTTTTATATAAGCATATAAAGGCTGAAATTCCTTAAAATCTAAGCATGACATAAGCATATTCTGAGGCTGGGTTTAGCAACTGTTTTGACTAATCTTGGATATTGAACAACGACAGCTTCTATTACGACAATCACTAAATTTTCAAAC
>JAULBZ010004093.1:0-15290 GCA_032360805.1 Neoturris breviconis
ATTAAATTCCCGCCAAATATGCCGATTTTGCCAACCGCCAAATTAAATTCCCGCCAAAATTTCTTCCCTTAAGGTACCACGAAATAGATATATTTTCTAGTGGCATAAAATTATCATACATTAACGCATTTCCTGTTAATGATTCTGATGTCAATGTATTACAATAACTTCAGAAGAAAAAAGACCAAGTGAGATCAGGAAGAATTGAACTTGGTCTGTGGAAGAAGCTTAACTTCAGAAGAAAACAGACCAAGTGAGATCCGGAAGAATTGAACTTGGTCTGTGGCAGAGGCTAAGGAAATGCTGACTCCCTTTAAATATTATGGCAACCAGTGTTAACCGTGCTAAAACTTTATGGTTTTGCATGTTTGTTGACATGGAACCACAAACTAAAAGAAAAACACTATATGACAGAAAAATGTCTTTAGAGACCATCATGTTTATTCTTCCGGAATATTTGGTTTAACTGGGAATTAGCAAGTAAAGAAGCAATGTTATTAAGTTTGGGGCTGTCTTACACACTAGGTTTGTTAAGTGTTAAGTGTTAAGTGTATCAAAGTCACTGTTCAACTTATACGCAAAGTCGACTTGTACCCGGCAAATATGGTAGGCAAAATATCATGACTAGTTGATTTTATTATGACCGACGGAAACGCTGAGTTTTCTCAAAACTAGAATATTTGATAAAGTCAAAATTATTTAAAACGTTTACTGCAGAAATGTTGATTCAAATATGATTTTGAATCCATTTAAAAAAAAGAGTTTTGGGCCAATTTTGGTCCCAAAACTGAACTTTATTTGCTTTAGCTGAAACTTTGCATCTGACTTGGCCTTAGGATGATGATTTCAAATCCGGGTGTTGATTCCAAAAATTGATTTTGTTATGAAGTGTGACTTTAGTCAGATTGTTCATCTTCGGCCAAAACCCCAAAAGATGTTTTGGAATCCAATCTAAATTTTAAAAAACACCCCTGGACTCGAAAACTCAGATGCAAACAAAAGAAGTTAAGTGTTTGAGTCCACAATTTCCTCAAAAAACAATATTTAGAAATAAGCTTGAAAAGATTGAAAAGTGCTATAGATGTTACCAGCAGTCAATTTGTTCAAAATGTTCTCTTATAAGTCAATCAAATATCTATCTTTATTACATGTCAAATAAAAAGATGCTCTCAGTCATAGAGCCTTGGTATATACAAATTAACTAATTTAAAATTAATTGAAAACTCCACAGTGAAGAGTGGCATACTTTTGTCTGGTTTTTACGTGTTTACAGCAGAAGACAAGATAAAACGCATCTGCTTAAAGCAAACTAACCAACCTGGTATACTTCAAGTTTAAAGTACTACAGATAAGATGCAATTATGAAAATACAGAAACGAAATAACAGAACCTAAATACGGAACCTAGTGTTACCGTAACATGAAAACACGGAACCTACAGAACCTAAATATTCTCCATAGAACTGATATAGCTGTCAGTATGCCACGGAACCGTATGGTTCCGAAAAGGATTACAACAGAACCCTGTCTTAGTTTCCTTGAATTCTTGGAATTTCGAGGCCTGCGTATGGATATAAAACAAAGACTTTAGTCCTAATAACAAAACAAACAACAAACCTCCAATCTTGGCTGCATATGCAATCCCCACACCACATTTATTATTGTTCGCTTCTCCTGCTGTAATAGCAGCCACTTTGGTACCATGATTAGCAGATGATCCACTAAATAAGTAAGACACCAACTAAGTCAAACATACCAACTTCAAGCTCATGTGCATTAAAAGATTTGAAAGGATAAGTGTTTACGTTTAAATGATTGATTCTTCAAACAAGAGTATTGCAGGTTTAATATCTGTATGTGCACATAGACTTGGTGGTCCGTGAACATGAATTTATTAATTTGTTTCTTTGCCTAATACAAGGTAAAAGATTTCTCTGCTTAATACCAGTTAAAAGAACTTACCCACTAGGAATTGGCGAAGTATCGTTATCTACAAAATCATAACTTGCATTTGGGTCCTAAAATAATCGTCTTAATATAATTATTTATAGTACATATATTTTTTATAAGAACTAAAACTTTAAAACAAATTAAACAACATGCTTCCAGTATTCCAGATAAGAGCAAATAATAACTATAATCACTACTAAGCCTTTATCCTCCACAGTGATTATTTGCTCTCATTTCAAACAAGAAGTGATAGTAGTAAAATAGTAACAGCATACATATATCAAGTACAGTATTGAAAGTAGCCCACCAAACCAAGTGAAAGTTTAACCTTAAGCACATAAAATATAATTTACATACAGGATTTGAAATAAGTTCTTAATTAGATGGCAAAGTTTCAGGTCACACAATTAGAACACCTTTTTCAAGGTAAAATTATGTCAGATCACTGCAGAAGAGAGTAGTAAAATTTCATATCAAGGATAAACACCCAAATGTTACATGACATTAGGATTTCATGCCCTTACGAAGTTGATAAAGTTTCAGGTAAAATAAACAATTGGAACATCGGTCAAATTATGTCAAGTCACTGTGGAGGAGAGTAGTGAAATATCATATCATAGGCTGAAGCAACACTCAAAAATCACTCCTCCACAGTTGTTTCAACCCCCTCCCTAACTTTGGATAAGACAATGCTGTAGTTAAAAGTTTAAAACTTTCCAGAATGTTAGGTCAGCACATATTAAACATTTGGCAAAATCATTTTTTTGATGATGTCATTAATTATGCTGACGTGATCAAGTCAAAATGCTAGCTCTTCAGGAACATGGTCAATTAAGAAAAGCGGAACAATGACACCGTCACCGCCACAAAGTGATAGCAATAGCCCATCCTTTTATTTGGTGGGTTAATAATAACAAGCTTTGAAATAATGGATGGGCGTCACCTGTGAATGAGAGTTTTTTTCAGTTTAGTTTTTAGCTATCCAAATCCAAACTAAACTGAAAAACACTCCTCCACATGTGATGTCCAAGGCTTGTAATAACAATAAAATCAAGCTAACATTACAGATGGAAAAATATTTTGCAGCTATTATGACTATATCATTGTATTATGCATTAAAAAATACCCAAAAATATACAGCACCTGTGTCATATCCAGGGCTTTTTTGGGCATACCTGTTTTGAGCATAAAAGACTTTATTTGGGCGCATAAGATAGATTAGCAAAAGTTACCTTTACTCCTATTCAATGGATTATTTGAATAGGTAAAGGTTTTCCTTGTTCTGATATTGAGTGATGATGTAATTTAGTATTATCATAAAAAAGGAGAATAAAGCAAACATTTTGCCCAATACTGTAACTTGGGCTCCCAAACCTTTATACTAGTATCAAAATTGTCCTGGATTATGTCTCTGAGCACCTTAATAATTGCTTACGTTTATTTTACTTTCCTAAACATTTTACTTTTTAAATCATTCATCAGACAGAAAAACAACAAGTACTGACAAAATCTAATTAAAAAATAAAAGCAGGACAATATCAGTGTCACATTATGATAAGAATATCCCATTTAGAGGTTAAAAACAATAGGTCAACCAAAATCGTATATTATAGACTAAACTAGGTATTTCAAATGAACACATACAAATCTATTTTTAAATTCGTCATGATTGGATTCTAAACCAGTATCTGTTACACTTATAACAACACCTCTTCCATCATAACCAGCTTCCCATGCTTTCTTGATGTTCATACTAACACCACTTTTATCATTCTATGGTGAGGAATAATCTGTCACATTATTATTTTTCCAAATTATACCTGTAGCTACAGGCCTCTTAGTATCTTTGCTTATCCTGCATAATTTTGGCAAATAATTATCCAATTTTTAAGAAATCCCTATTCTTGATTTAGACATTGTGTTTGTAAATATGAATATTAAATGATAATTCATTGTCTATATGAATCAATGTAAGCAAAAACATAAAGTGCTCTGGAACTAGCTACGGGTACCATTTTAAAAAACAAAAATTATCCCTACACTACTGCAAAGTTTTATACATCAATCTGTATTATTTGTAGAGATATCAGCAATAAAGTACCTACTATATTTTTAATACTAATACTATGTTTTTTGTCAATTGGGTATCATCACATGGTCCGTGATTTAAAGGTGGATTCCCACTAGATGAAACATTTTGAACATTCCATTTGTAGAAACTTCTACCAATGTCATCGGCTTTCATACAAAGTTTTTGTAATTCAGCCATTATAATTTCACAAAATAATGAAAACAAAATAAATCCAGTATTTGCCCCAGGGTTTCAAGTCCATACATCAGACCCAAAATAGCCCCCAAAGCAGCTTAATTTCATGTTTTTTAGAGTATTTTTCAAGAATTTTAATTACAATTAACTTCTAGCTGTAAATGAATAAGAAGTAACAGTTCTATACATTCATTTGGCCATATAGCGGTTCAATGTACGCAAAAATAGGAACAAAATGGAACAAGACCCCCCCAGTTGGAATTAAAGATCTGTACACCCTGGTAAATTTGACTGCTTTTATCCCTAGGCTAACATAACATACATTATAATCTCCTGTATGATAGTAAAATGGAATTTTCCATTGAAAGAATAGAACTGAAACTGACTGGTACATATCAAAAATCTGCATACACCCATAAATTTAAGAAAATTAGCTCCACTATCTTGAATTCTGGCTGTTTTCAGCACTCTCTCTCACCACTGGATAACACAATTGCAATATTGCACACAGACAAGTGGGTTATGGAGGGAGGTGTATAAATTATCAATATTATAAACTAAGGTGGACTGTGTAAATGAGTATCCATTATGCTTCAAAGCTAATAAACAATAGAAAGTTTGAAGTCAGGTGATATTACAAATTAATTTCTTTCTTTGCTTGATACGTGAATTACATTACAATATATATATATGATATCCGCACCTGTTGGAAACAATAAGTCAGTATGCTGCTGATAACTGACCAATTATAAATACCATGAAATCTTGAATATAAGCCCAGGGTCAAATAGCTGATAATTGGGGAGGGAATATGAGAGGGAATGGTGTGTTTATGTGACAGAAGGAGGGATAGAAAATTTAATTAAAAACGTTTTAGATAAAACCATAGAAAACAGGTCCAGCGAGGTGTAGTTAAATAAAGGGATTGGATATGCTTTATTATGCCCTTTTTTATTATATTGAACCGAATATTGGCACATGGGCCTCCATATTCGAGAGGGGGGAGGGGGGGGGCTTATATTTAGGAGGGTGTTTGTGTTCCAGATTTGGGGAAAGGGCATATTTCGGGTGAATACATTTTAGTGTATGAATTAATACACAAATTATACTAAATTAAATGATACATACCAAATACCATTGTTTATCGTACATTGGATCATTGAAACTAACGGCTGCCCTTCTATCTCTTGACAAAGCACTTCTTCTTGGGATATTCTAAAAAGTATTATACACCTATAGCTAGTACAACATTTATTCCCTATATTATCGTGAATTCCATGTGTGACTAAACATACATTTGCACTTTTATTCTGCAAGTAACTTACATGATTTTACTCACAGAAAGATTGTATTCATTTTAGAAGATTTGAAGATTTCTACTGAGTAATATATTTCTCCAAAAATGTTGCATACTAAACGGATGACAAAAAATAGGTCAAAACTGCATACAATGGGCAACTTTTTTTCCAAAATTATGAAAATGTAACAAGAAACTTACTGCACAGTCTATAGCAGGAGCTTCATTGTATTGAATTCTTGGCATCACACTGCTATCAGCTATATACATTCCAGCAGCAAATACAAAGACTAATACCAAATACATGACTGTATATTTTGAAATGTTGAAATTGCGGATGATTCTAGTAATAACAGTGTTTAAAATAAGAGCATTTTATAATCCCTGCGGAGGAGTATTTTTTTTAGCATTGCTTTAGGCTAGAAAACCTAAACCATAGCTCAAACATTCATTCTCAACAGTGACTAATATTTCAAACACTGTAAATAATATGCAACACTCAGTTATGGATTGTTCAAAATAAAAGCAAAATATGATGTGGAGGAGTGCATTTCTGTTTCACAGTGGCTCCATTATCTTCCCATCACCTTAACTTTCAGAGCAAAAGTTAAAACTTACACACATATATATTTACATGCACATACATATATCATAGTATTATGTATACATTATAAAACAAAGTTAATTCCAATATTGTCATAGTGATGTAGTTAAAATTTTAAGATATTATTAATTAAATTTAATATAAATAATTGCCTATGTGCATAGACTATCATATACATTATATAATGTACATAGGCAATGTAATGTATGCTTTTGTTTTAAAGAAACCATGTCTTATAACACAAATTACAATTTGAAAATAAAGAAACACTACACAAGTATACTTGTTTTAACAGAATATATATTTATTTTCTATATTAAAATACTTCCTTCGCTTTCTTTGCCATTGTGTTTTAAAAAGTAAAGACCTATCTCAAAAAATATTATTATACTTTACTGCAAATATCATCATGTATATTTTTTACAAACTTAGTTTGTAATCCGATAAGTTTGGGTATAGTGGGAATGAAATTTAAATCCTGACACAAGCGGTTTCTAGAAATAAATAGAGTAAGTATCTCTAAGCCAATTTTTGATGTTTATTTTTTGCTTCTCTTAGAAGATGTTCATACAGAACCAACTTGTTCTACAGAAATTGAAAATGTACCAAAGTTTACTTGGAAACATGAACAGATTCTTTGTTTTATTGATACGTATAAAAATCACCAGCGCAAATTTAAAAGTGCAAAATACCGATCAAAACAAGTGTTGGAACGCATACAGTTGGAATTGCAATCAATATCGTTAATATACATCGAATATTTATTCATCGAATATTTGAACACTGCCATTTCAACAACAAAAGGAAGAAGAAGCAGACAAAGCAAAGGAACACAAACATAAAATAAATGGTCTGTTGTAACTTTGAAAGTGAGTTTTGTGGTTGTTGATATCACAGGAACAATATTCAATGAATATATACTTTGATATACTTCAAATTCAAGAAGATTCTGGCTGTAAGTATACATCAAACAAAAAAATTCATTTTATTCAAATTTTCTCATGTTTCTCATAAAATTTGACACTGATTTCAAATTCAATCCCTAAAAGTTGCATTACTGTAATCCTGTTTCTTAAACTACTCTTGTACCTTTCCCTACCAATTTATCAACGAAGGATCACGTTAATGACTGTATTTCGATTTAATGGGGGTGACGCAAAAATCAAGAAATCAAAGATTGGTGCGCAGCTGCTTTAATTTGTCATTCACATCAGGCATTTTTCCTACAAACTTAAAAACTGCCAAGGGTATCACTATTCATAAAAAAGGATCCAAATATAAGCTATATATTATCAACCTTTCTGTACTGTATATCTTTACTTTAAAAAATTGATAAGACATTTGAAAAACTGACATACAAATGTGTGTACATGGGCTTCTTGAAGCAAACAAGGTCCTGTATAAGCAACAATTTGCTTTCAGAAAAAATACTCAGCCTCTCGAACTCTTCTAAACATCTTTCAAAAAATTATGGATGCCCTTGATAAAGGAAATTACGATTCTATTGACCTCCAAAGGCCTTTGATACCGCTTGTTTAAAAAGCTTTTTCCTTATGAAATTTGTGGTACTCCACTCTCTCTATTTAAGTGCTATTTAACTAGACGTCAACAATTTGTATCTCTCCGTGGAAAGAAATCAGCAAATAATCTTATCAGACACAGAGTTCGCAATTTGACAAAATTGAAAAATATTTGACCAATAGTCTCGTTATATTGCCTAGAATGCAAAAAAACAAATTTCATGACGGTACCACACCTTTTCGGTACATTGCCGGAAAATGCAATTTAGACCTTTTTTGCCCAAAACGAGGGACCGAGTGGATGAAATTAAAAAACATTTTGGAGAGCCCTTCTAGAATATCGCCACAAAAGCTGGTACCAAACTTCAAAATGCTAGCTCTTCAGGAACATGGTTTATTAAGAAAAGCGGGATGCCACTGCCGCCGACCCCGGTGCCACAAAGTGATAGCAATACAGTAGACCATCCGAACTTTGTTTGGTGGGCTAACACCGTAAATTAACGTCTGGCTGAGAGAATTGTTAGTCTGTTGGACTAATGAACAGTATACTCTAGTAGAGACTGCTTAGAAATATCTGAAATTTTGGAATTGATTAGCAGTGATAACATTGAAAGAAATAATCTTAATCATAATCTTTGAGGAAATTTATGGGAGTATTCAAGTATATAGGATAGAAGCAGCATGCCATAGGATTAGTAAGAAACATTACACAATTGTTAAATTTTCTATCCAGGAGGACTGTCGCAAAGTCCTGACCACTGTAATAAAAAGAAACTGAAAGAGGACAGACTCTCGAGAAAGTGAGGTAGAGTATTAATGAGAGCATATGCAACTACTATAAAAGTTTATGGTATTCCGGTAAAGAAATTATGGAAAATCAAACTAATCTGTGCTATTTTGGACATCAAATGGCAAACTCAAGATTAAAATTCGTGAAAATGGCCCAATACACACAATTATACATAACAAAGACCTTAGCAATTTTTCCAGAAACCGGCATTAACGAATTAAAGATATGACTGGCATACGCCCTCTTTTTACCACTAAATTTATTTATTGTTTACCGTCAAATTAGAATATTTATATATTATGGCTGCAATGTTGACTGGTAACTAGTGGTGACTAGTATGATCGCCGAATAATTTTGCTTCTTGTCGTGTTGTTGTATAATTATTTTAATTCAAAAGTTTTCTCTAGTACTATCTAACTTGACTTTTTTATGCTTCTAAACAATTTTTGTTTTTACGGACATGTATTTAAAGCTAAAGGTTAACCATGAGCTGCATATCTATTATATTATATAATTAGAGTGTTAGCTAGGGGCTAATAAACAGCGTTATAAGGGTTTTTTCCGATTGAAAATGACCATACAATTTCTAAATTGAAAATGATTTTCTGCATTTTTCTATTGTTTCCCTCCAGTTCTACAAAAAATTCTTCACAATTTCTGGCTAACACCCTGATAATGTTGAAATCCCTAGAGTATATACAGAGTAGCAAGCTAGTTAATGCTTTAGTTCATCAATTATGACTAGCGTTTTTAACGTACAATTATACAAATTATACTATATAAGACATGTTATTTTCTTGATTGAGGTATTATTTTTTCACATTTTTGTGCTTTGGTGTTTTTACTATTTTCATCTCAGCAGTTGTGCTTCAGTTGATTACTACCAAACCATACTGTATGGTTTAATTATCTTGAGCAACAGTCGTGCAACAGTCGTGCAACACTTGTTGTGGGACGCTCGACTTAGATAAAAAATATTCGGATTGTTGTGCCACAGCTGTGCGCTTGTTGCAGCGATAGAAATAAATCTATTTCTGCAACACTTGTTGCATGACAAGATTTTAGTTGTACAACTGCTGCTCAACAAAATTTCGTTATTGGGAACCAAGCTTTATAGTCCCTCTCATGGAAATAAAGAAATTTCTTGCTCAGCAATTTGATGAGTTACTGTAATGACCAAAATCATGGCTGAGGTCAACTGTAAGTATATATTATGATAATAGCGAGTTCTCTGAACTGAATCTTGATTAAAAAAAATTCTCGCTTTTTCATATGAATATAAAGCCTCATTGTCTAAACATTTTAATGCTGAACTAAAGATTCTGCTTACAAGGGTACCGAATCCCGGTATGACATTATTTTTTATACCGGGTAAATCGGGGTTTTACAAGTTGATTATAGATTTAATTCTGCCTACACACACCATGGCACCCTGTCACAAGAGGACTGGGTACTACGGGGCTATTACTGGGTTCAACTGGTAATCGTTTTAACAGTTTTTCTTAGAAATAAAAAATTCTATAGCTAGCTATATAGCTCGTAATACCCGGTAGCTAAGTGGCTCAAATGCTTTATATACAAACCTTAACCTGCTTAAATTTTCAGATATTATTCACTATCAAAACATTTTGTTTCTCCATCAGTCATATCACCATAGAATTCCTGATAGCATCCAGGAAACTTTTGCCTTTGATTTCACCCATGAACAGGGCACTTGTGCTAAAAAAATTGGTCTCTTTAATCTACCCATTGTTAATTCAACTAAATATGGGCGAAATTCTATCCATTTTCTTTCACTTAAATCCTGGAACACCCTCCAGTTGACTCTACCTGACAAACTTGTAAAAAGGTGTTTTCATAGTCTTACAATGAGCTCAAGGAATTGTTTATTGACACTTATTGCAATCCTCCTGTTTGAATTTTCCCTTTGCTTTTTGTTTCCAATATACCATTACTGATTTTTGTCCCACTTTCTTCAAGTGTATTTATTTCTGTGATGTCATGTTTTTGTAAAGTAGTGTGACCGTTTTGTAATTCCAACAGTGAGTTATGTTTTTGTCCTCGTTAGTATTTTACAGTGTATTACCTCAACGATATAGCATCTCAATTCTACTATGTCCCGCACTGTCTGTCTAAGGGTGGCCTCACCTTTGCCTAAGCGCCATGCTTTTAGTGCTGGTCTCCTCTCAATAGTAGCATTTTCATACATTATAAATAATAGTATCCCGTTTTATATATTTACATCACTGATTTATATTATTTTATATTTGACTGTAATTACTATATACTATTGATAAATAAAAAAATACTTACTTACTTACTTACTTACTTACTTACTGTTCTCCAGGCCTCTTACCTCCCAATCCGACATATATACTCACAAGCACAAGTTAACCGGGATTGCGCTAGTTAATGATAAAAAAGATCCATGCTGTGAGCATAAAATCACCAGTGAAAAAACAAAACAACAAAACAACAAAATACCTCTGCTTCCAGGCTTCCTAGCTACACACGATTTTAATAGTATAAGTCGAGGAAAATTCTGCCCACAAAAAATTTAATAAGCATAAAATTGAACAAATAAAAAAATGTTACCATAGTTTTTCTTTTCGGTGTGTCTTTCATATCCACATGTAAATCCAGTTCATCTGAATGATGTCTATTGAAAAACTTTCTTTCGCTTTTCAACACGGCACGTTGAAAAAGATTCAAATGTAAACAAACCATGGACTTACTAGAAAAGAAGGACCCGTGACTAGGGATTCAGGACCCGAGAGACTACATGTAAACCGGGACCCGCCAACAACAAAGTATTTTTAAGTTTGAATAGAGACCGGGCAAATGCTATTAGACCCAAAGGTTATCATACAAAAAACGTGTTTTAAGAGCATTGAAAACCCAAGTTGCATTGATCTTTTAATTACAAATCATACTAAACATTTTCAAATCTAGTGGACTTTCTGACTATCACAATATGGTCGTTACACACTGCGTGAAAAGTGAGATTATATGGTGAATATGGTGAAAAGTTTATATTTTCAGAGATTTTCTTCGTATTTTACCACATTTTCGCAGTGCGATATCGAAGTGCGAAAATTTCATATTGTCATAAATGAAAATACCCGAAAATATAAAAATTTTCAATCACGATTAATTCGAACATATGAACTTTTCAAAAGCGCTAATCTCGAAAAATATCACATTGAACATTCGAAAATATCAGAAAATCTCAACTTTACAAAAGCGATTATATCAGCTAATGTGACATTGTTAATACGATAATATCAGAAAATCCCAGTTTTCCGAGTAATTACCTCGGAAAATCTGTACTTTTGTTGTGTGAAAGTATCAGTAAATGTCAACTAGGAGTGCGACTAACTCAGAAAATATGAACTTGCAAATACGAAAATGTCTGAGAACCTCAACTTGTCGCTTTATTTTCGGAATGAAATTATCAACTACTTCCAGAATAAAACTATTAACTTTAAGGAGATCCAAGAAAAACGGTCATATTTATTTTTGAAAATATAAATTAAATAAATAGGTCGTTCTATAGCTATACAAATATGGAGTATTACATGCAATTTATCCTCCGCGATGGCTCTTAATAACATTTAAGGCATGATTTCTGATTTTAAAAACATGCCCGTCGCTAATCATACATCTTCGTAATCTATCGATATCATAGCGATATCAGTAGGTTTCAGTAGGACTATACTTTTCACTTTCTCCTATAAGATAACTCCGATTTCCAAATTTCTAAACAAAAAAAGTTGTCTGAATTAAGTAAACACTAAAGAGTACACGGCCAACAGATCAATCATATTCAAAATATTTAATCGTATAAACACTGTGGTATTGACTGTTGAACTAAGGAGGGCTGTAACTAAAAACCTGTTGTCAACCGGACTATAGAGTGACTCAGTATTAATCATATTGCAAAATTACATAAATAATAAATATACATTTTCCCAGAAAATGGGTATTAATTAATACCATTATGTTAATACACGAAGCTTTTATAATTTGAAGAAATTGTGCCGCAGTGAGCAAAAACTTGTTCAAAGTCTGCAGTAAGGGCACTAGCACAAAGTTTTCAACGTAGTTCTAGTATCTTTACTACGGACTTTGAACAAGTTTTTGCCCGCTTGGTAAAAAAGATCGTTGAATGTAGACAGTTGGCTTTTTCAAGTGCTTTAGATACATACATTTGAAGAAACCTTTAAAGTTTCACTTCAACCTCGTTCCCAGGGCTTCTTGCCTTTGAAGCCCTGGGAACGGGGTTGGTTTCACCTGTATTATTTTACAAATTTTCCTTTTGAAAATTAATCTCATACTTTTTTTGCAGCAGATAATGCCGCAAATGCGAGTTACCCGAATTGTGAACTAGAGAAGTCGTTTCCTAAAAAACACAGCGGAGGAAAACACGTGGGAGAGAGCAGATATGGCGAAAAAAAGGAGAGAGGACAAGCGAAACACACCAGTAAATCTTGCCAATCTCATTTCTACTTTGTACAGGTACCTTTAATACGTAAACAAAGTTTACAAACGGGAGTTGTGTTGTCATCGGATTGTAGCAATGATTTAACCATTTGGTAAAAATTAAAAGTAGTAGTAAGGTATTGACTGTCCAGATTATATGAGATAAAAAAATGGGCAAAATATTATTCGTATATAATGTCACATTTTCATCAACTGCAAATATCATATTTATCGAATATTTTCTGGAAGTAAATGTCGAAAATATGTGAAAATCTCAAATGTCATATTGTCTATTCAACAATTTATTGAAAATATTATATTTTCGCGAATGTTCTAACGAAAATATCGAAAATGTCAGAAAATCTCAAAATATGATATTTTTGATATTTTCTATTACCGAAAATATCATATTTTCAGAATTAGATAATATCGACAATCTCAATTTTCGTGCAGTGACAGTTTTAAAATTATCATTTAAGAAATCTAAACCTCAAGAAGTATTTTATAGGGACAAAAGCATTTTCTACAGAAAATTTCAAAGCTGAATGCAAATTAGAGGAAAGTGATGTATCTAATTAGGAAGTGTCTGAAATGATATTTTTGAAGGTACTAGATAAACATGCACCTGTTAAGAACAAGTCTATTAGAGCGAATCATGCTCCATACGTGACAAAATCACTAAGAATTACCATTTCCACGAATGCGAAGTATGAAGTGGAAATGGATTTCTCCAGAGCAGTGCTGAGGGTTAAGGGTGTTAAGGTGGCGCATGCGCATGACAGAAATCACATTTGAAAGTCACTAGTCCCAGGTACTATATAAATTAAGAGTGAATAGGGCGGGCAGCTCAAGTGGTGGGCCTTAGCTAATATGTTTTTCTAACGCTTTCTGTATTATGTTATCAACTCTGCTCCAACTAGCATGGTTTAATATCAGATCAACAGCTGTGCCTTGTGCCTTGTGTTGCTGCTTGGCTTGTGGATGCTGATCTACAACTATGGGGTTTAAATACCGTTATGTCAATGCCGGCTAGTCTCATGAGAGTCTTAATTCACCGAAACATAGTTTCTGATGTTGGTGTTTTATAAGGCTTAACCATGGTTGTAAAAATTGTTTGCACCTTCATATTCATTTTTATTTTTCGTGCCAAATATTATTTTAATGTAGTTATTGGGCACAAACTTGGACAGTCAGTAAAAGCATTGTATACTACATCCGCCTTTCTATTTGGTCTTGAGTGTTTCAATAGTCCTACTGGGTTGAATATAACCTTATCTTGTTGTAAATCCATGCATCTACCTGGTAACCAGTGTACTTACTCGCTGACCTGACATTAATAGTAATAACATAGATGTCTTACGTCAGTTCCTGAAATGATAGATCTTCATTATCACCCATATTTTGTATATAGTTTAAAATGATGTTAGTATCCCAAGTATGCATATATCTAGGACTTAGTGGATACATATTAAGTACTCCTTTAACAAATCTCTTTAGTAGAGGGTGATCTGATAGCTTAGCATATCCTTCGATTGAAATTATAGAACTGAGTGCTGATCTAGCCCCACTGACAGTACTATATTCCCCCCTTTTTTACCAAGTTAGTTAAAAGTATTAATATCGAATTTATATGTGGATTGAAAATACTTTCATTCTTTTGATGACAAAATGCTTCCCATTTTTTGGGTGTGTACTCGTATTTTTCTGTTGTATTTGCACTCCATGACTTGAGGATAATGTCTCTAGTTTTTTGTGAAATCTCTGTATTTTGGAGTTGTCTGCTAATAATAGACCCACTAAAAATGTCAGTTTTGGAGCTAGGAGAGTTGCTGTTGCTGTTTTGCTCTGTTGGTGACATAAGTTTTTGGAAGTAAATGGGAAGTAAATGTGAGAGGCGAACTGATTATCATTTTCGTGAACATTGGAAACCATGCTTGTGTAGGCCATGATGGGACTACCACAATTGTTGTTATACTGTCTTGATGGATTTGTTGTAGCACCTTGCTGATGACACCAAAAGGAGGGAAGCAATAAGAGAATAAGTTTGCCCAAGATGTGGAAAATGCATCTACAGCACTTGCATATTGGTCTGGTTTCCAAGAAATATATTTAGGTAATTTGTAGTTAAGTGTAGTATCAAATAAGTCTATTTTAGGAGTACTAAAGTATGTTTTTATTTTGTCAAATATTTTGTCTGTAATCATCCATTCTGATGATTTATCAAAATTTCTGGATTTAAAATCTGCTACTACATTTTGTTTGCCTAGTTTATGTGCTGCAGATATCCAAATGCCTCTACAACCTTTCACTTAAATTATGAGACGTTTTTGAATTTTAGCAAGCAATATACACCACAAGCAAAACGCAAGTGCTGAAAATGAC
>JAULBZ010004094.1:0-15286 GCA_032360805.1 Neoturris breviconis
ACATTTCTATCACGCACGCCCCCAGCCCCTTTTGTCTTTTTTTTTATTTTTCTCGGGACCGACAAAAATAAAAAAAAAGACAAAAGGGGCTGGGGACGAGCTTGCATTTCTACTACTTTTTAAATCTCTTTAATCTTTTCTCCTTTAGTAACCCTCTGCAATACAGTGGCCCTGTGACCTTGCTTTGGGTGATCAACAATAAATAAAAAATGATTCGATCTAACATTTGGACTATAAAGTCAACGGCGTTCCTCACACGATGTGTGACGTCAATTTCTACCAATTGAATATCTTCTTTTGTCTTTTGCGGCGAACGTTTCGGCTCGTCAAAATCAATCTTAAATTCCCTATAATAAATAGCTACTATTCGTACTTTTAGGGGATAATTTACGGGGAGACTATATTTTGCGGATTTTTCCCCGTGAAATATTCCTAGAACACTCAAATCAATCGCTACCAAAAAAGAGTGTAGTTTAGAAATAAATTCTTTTTCGTTCAAAAACTAGTCCTGCGAAAATTCTACTACGAAATTTTCCAGGTTGACCTCGTGAAAATAAATCCTCGCGAAATTTCTAGAAGTGGCAGATTTGCGAAATAAAACTCCGCGAAATGGTTATATTTCGCGGGTTTTTGAATCCGCGAAAATTAATCCCCTTAAAAAGATAATCAACATACTACAAAGTTGCTTATTACAGGGTGTATGCGATTTTCACAACCTCGTTTCAAGGGCTTCTTTCCGCTTTTTGAAAAATTATGACTTTCTCCTGATGCTCTGAAGCTCCAACTTTTATTAAGGGAGAAGTTAGTGGAGTGAGTGAAGAGGTTCTGCAGTTACTTGTTCACAATAAAGCTTATTTGATACTTCAGGCTACTATTTAAACCGCAAGAATAATTCAGGATCAGCGTCTTTTTAATCATTTTGAAATATGTTAATATTTCAAAATTTATTTTTAGATACTCATGGAAAGGGAAGATTTCGAAACTACAAAAGTATTTAAAAGAACGAAAAAATCAACTTCATATCAATCTACAGGATTACCATGGAAGGTGGAAAATACTTTTAATATCTTTATCCTGAAAACATACTCTATAGGTGCCAAGCACACATACCAAAATCCTCTACCCCCTCCCAGGCAATCGCATTCAACATTTTTTTGTTTTTCTCGTACTTATGAGGAGGAGCTTGTACAGGGATGAGTGTGAACTGGCGGATAAAACATCTGTCAAATCTAGGAGGATGTCAAATGTAATATACGCATTCTTTTTTACCTAAGAACCATCTTTATAAGAGACCTAACATTTCCCAAACCCTACGTCACAACAAAATAGTGCCAGACGACCAGTTTGTGGAACAGACCATGAGATACCCTGGCTCAGAACAGAAAGAAATTAGAAAACACCTCAGGCTCAAATCGGTAATATTTTAGAAACCCTGTTACGCTATAGTGAAATTCATTCAATTGGAAACGATTAAAGGTACGATTCCGAATATGCTACATAGGCTCTATGTAGGAGTGAATTATTAGAAAGTTTTAGCTTGCGCAACCGAAACCTGCGCTAGTATTGCACTTTACCGCAGTGTTTAAATATTGAAAGAATCCACTCTCTGTAACATCTCTTTATGGTTTTCTAGAACAGCGTTACACTATGCATCATCGTGGGGGTGTTTAAAGACAGTAAAAATTCTATTAGATGTTCCTGATATTAATTTAAATCTTACTGATAACGATGGTAAAACACCTGTTTATAAGGTAAAATTCCCTTTATCCACTGGCTAAAAATCTGTTCACATTCCGCAGTAAAGACTTTACGTGGATCCCTAAATGAGTTTCATTCTAAACGATCTTCCATTTGATTGGTTTCTTCGTACGAAAAGACCAATCAAATGCAATGGTAAAACCCATTTAGGGATCCATGTAAATATTCGTTAATTTGTATCATGCTCGAATGCTATAGGCCACTGAAGGTGTGTGTGGCAATTTTCGTAATTGATCACATAATTTCAAGTACAGATCCAAAAAACAACATTCTTCTAGTCTTTTCCTACTTTTGGAAGGGGCGTTTTTTAAATATTTTGTTGTAAAAGTTTATGCAAGGGGACGTTTAATCGAAATTTCAGCAAATGGCAACTTTTTAAATGTAGGAATATCGCAAGCTCGTCCCCAGCACCTTTTGACTTTTTTTTTATTTTTCTCGGAGAAAAATAAGGTGCTGGGGACGAGCTTGGGAATATTGTAAAATCCTGAGTAGCCATAAGCCCTGGGTTTATTTTCATTCAAAAACTTGTTGCATGGAATGATTTCAAGAGGCTTCTATACGGAGAGCTTCTACATGGTGAAAATATAATACTATCGAACGATCTGTTGAAAAGGTTGTCCTAGCGTCTTTACTGCGGACTTTGAACTTTTTTGCGAGAAGAAACTTTGCGTTTTTTGAAAAATTCGTGAACGTTTCCCGTGAAAGCTTCTAAAAGCTGTTCAGTCACAAAGTTTTATCCCGCGAAAGTTCCTTGTACAGTCTTTTCCAAAAAACATTCTTTTAGTCCCTTTCCGGGATAGTTTATGCCCATGGGTTCGTTAATTTCACGAAGATTCTTGAGATAGCACAACCACAAAAGTTTCTTCCCGCAAAAGTTTCTGTTCAATTTTATTATATAGGCTGTGGAAATTTGTTCATATTCTTGCGTGCAACTACTTGTCGACAATGGATGTACAGTTCGTATACCAGCACGTGATGGAAGAAATCCATTTGAATTCGCACTGCAAGAGCTAGGAGATAAACAATTGGACATTCTTAAATATTTATATCATGAAGGTAGTATGTACAAGGAAAGAAAGATGAATGGTTGTCTTAACTTTCTTCACATTGCTTGTCTTGCAAAGAAAAAAGTAGTAACGAATAGAATTATTACAGAGATGATTGCATCTGGAGAATTTATTAATGCCACAGAGGGTAATGGTAGGTTAGTATCCAAACTACAAAATCACCCTATTTTCGTCAGAATTTCAAATAGATAACACGCAAGCTTGTAATGTCAGTATAGTATAGTAATACATTCTGAAAATTTCATTCTTTAAAGACAACTATTAGTGGATACGAGTGATAACTGTGTGGCAGCCATATTGTTAGGCCAAACTGCATGATTACATGAAGTTGTAACTATTTTTTGATAAAATAATTGCTTATTTGACCCACTTCCTGTTATTTAAAAATGCTGAAATTTTCAGGGTGGGATCAGCAATTGCCAATAGTGAACTAGATATAAATTTTAAAATTTTGAAAAAATAGGGTGATTATGCGACTTAAAGACCGGTTTCCACTTCGCGAGAATGAGCAAATGAGTTGATGGTATGATTGAAAATTTATAAACAAAGAAAACAAGGCGTTGACCAGATAGCAGATTCTTATTTTGTTCCTGTTGAGGAAAGAGCATTGAGTTCGTTAGCAGTTCGTCTTAGCTATATTGGAGTGTCGTGTTATATCGAAGTGCGCTCTATGTTTGAGCAAAATAACAGAGTGCTATGCTCAAAAGGTTCTCTGTACAGGTGGTGACCGTCACCAATGACAACCTCGTTCCCAGGGCTTCTTGCCTTTTCGAAACACGGAAGAAATGTTTCGAAAAGGCAAGAAGCCCTGGGAACGAGGTTGTTACTAATGATTTCTTCAAGAAAACCACACAACATAGTATCAAAATGTGACAAAAAGCTTCTAATATAAACGTTTCAATCATAAAATCGTGTACCAAATGTACCGATATAGCATTGAAAGCGCGAACAACAGATCATGATGTAATATTGTCAATTTTAAGCTTTACGCATGCTCATTTGAGCATTCTCTCGTTCGCGCGACCAAGACAACGGCCTTTACTTCAATCCTAAAAATACTGCCATGAGTGGTATTTGAGTAAAAAACACTCCTCAACAGGTAATGTATAAAACCCCTGATAACTTTGTACACATGGTGTGTATTTCTACATGACAGGATTCACCCAGTTGGCAATAACGTTGTTCTAACGTTACTACGGACTTTGAACAAGTTTTTGTCTACTGAACAGTAGTCTGTATTTTGAAAAACCGAAATGGACGCGTCAGATGACCTTTATAATACAATGGAAAATTCTGGAAAGTAAGTGAACATCTTGAAATACTCAACGTTCACGATCAAGTCAACGATCATACAATGGTTTGGTCCGTTACAAGGTCCATTCCAATCCATTCCGAGCTTGTTGAAATAACACCCTGCACAGTTTTTATTTTTATTGAATTTGATTGAATTCAGTTGTTTTTGGCACAAAATTAAGATGGTGCATAAACTATATATTCTTCATCCGCACCAAGACAAGCAAAAAGAAGTGAGGATCAAGGAAATCTCTATGCTCGTGTAAACACATGACTGAAGGTGGATTTCCACTAGGCGAAAATTTCGCGCGAAAGCCAAAAGAAGACATTCTATTGGTAGAATTTGACGTCATACGGTGTGTGAAGTCACTTCTACCAATGTTTTTGTTGGATATCAAGCTTAATCAGATAGAACATACATTTGATTAGGTTTATTATTCTGTTTATTTTTTTGTGCAGGACTCCATTGATGTTGGCAGTACAAATGGATCGTTACGAATTGGTAAAATTATTTATAAAATACTCTGCTGATGTCTATCATATTGATATGAAAACAAAAGCTGCTATACAATATGCTAAACCAAATAGCAAGTAAGTATCTGCTTTTCGCCGGACAAAAACCTGTTCAAAGTCAACAGTAAAGACGCTAGAACAACGTTGAACAACGTTGTTCTAGAATCTTAACTGCGGACTTTGAACAAGTTTTTTTTGCTCATTGGGTTGCTTGCATAACGTAGGGGTTAGGGATTCTAGTACTATATCTTGAGAGCAGAGTGCAAATTTCTTTGTTATTCATAGATATAAAATTCACTTCAAACTCAATGAGCTTTCCAAATGTTTTTACAGATGAAAAGCTTAGGGAGAATCTCAATATTTCGCTCCAAAACCAACTTCTTTAGTTTAAATTGACAAATTCAAAAAAAATCTATACAGAAGTGTGTGTTTGTTAGGTCAACGAACTTACAGATAAACCAATCCATTGCAAGGTCGTTGACTCGGTGCTCTCCTCTGTAGATTTTATTTTTGAAACGGTCCCTTACAAAGTACCTCTTCAGTTATTTTAGATTATTAATTGTGAAGGTATGGAGTATCATTAGTCCAAAACGGTAATTTATGTCTACATTTTTTTCTAGACCCCTATACGGTTCCATATAACGCATTGTGGGATGTATATTTCCATATATTCGTATGCGGAGTAATTCGTCGTGTATTCGACAAACGGTTGTGATGTACTGATTATAAACAGGCCTCTGAATCCACGTCAGCATTCCCCTGTGGGAGGAGCATCTATGGAGACTAATTTTGCAGCCTATTGGCTGCAAATTAACCTCCAAAGATGCTCTTCCATAGGGGAATGCCGTTGTGAGTTCAGAGTTCAGGGTGAAACTGATTTAGGGGTCTATGTAAAGGCCGCCTATGTTGATTGAAATATTTCTTTAGAATACACAGCCTTCTGCGACAAATTATCAATCGATTAAATGTTCCTACCAGTTAGAAGATGGAATCAAAAGCTGATGCTTAACCTTGCTTTAACCGCAGTATTATCATGTTCATAACTTGACCCGGGGGGGGGAGGGTAAAACTCCCCACCTTAACTTGAGAACCGATAATGCTAAGATCCTCAAAATTAAATTAAAATTTCCAAGTGTAAAATTAGTTAAGTTACGTTAGATGTTGTTGAAAATTGATTTGGAATGAAATAAAGTTATTGGAAAGTTCTAGGAGTGAGTTTTTTGGAACAATGATTCTTGGAACATTGCGAGAAGGGATATATTCATCACCCCATCCCGGTTAAAATAGCGTTAAGTTCAGTACCTTACGTGCATTAATTTTAGCGAGTACTAATTTTCACGGACGCAAAATTTAGAATATTTAGCGTAGACAGATTATCACGACGGATTTATTACTATTATCTGACGATGATGATGATGATGATGACGATGATGATAGACTGTCAAGTTGTTCATTCCCATTTCCCAACTTTTTCGTCATCGAGCTGAAAATACCGGTGAAAATTAATGCACTTCGTATATTTGTAATTTACATACCACAAATAGGAATATATTTTTATTTATTTTTATAAGAATTTTATACTACGCTATTAAAAGTCTATCATCAATTCCATAAGGAAGCGCGCATAAAGTTGTGACCAAGGGATATGTCAATCATGAAGAAGTACGCAAACATAACTACGACTAATGTCAGTCAAACAACAAAACTGCAATTAGTCAATTTATAAGAATACTACTTCCCACCGCAGATACTTGCCTCAGTTTCCATGTATGTAGCCAGGAAATACTGTCCTTTCTTTACATCTAGATTTTTTCTTGAATTTTTATTTTGTCAAAGCAGGTGTCGAAATAAGTCAGTACAGTTGACAACGAACTAACAATTTATTGGTTTCTACACAACCTCGTTCCCAAGGCTTCTTGCCTTTTTGAAAAGGCAAGAAGCCCTGAGAACGAAGTTGCGTTTTTACAGTGAGAATCCAATCAATTACAAGATCCTTGTAGCCTACGATATAGACCTTATCGCTTGTTTAGCTCAGTCTATTCGCAAATGTTATATTTTTGGTTATGAGTCTAGCCTCTCTCTCTCTCTCTCCGTCTGCAAGAACATGAACAAAGAATTTTAACAATCAGCTTTGTTGATTTCCTTTTTTTTTTGTCGGTATTCGTTTGAACATCAGTGCGCATGCGATGTAGTTCTGAAAATCCTGGGATTTTCTTTAACTGAAAATGTAACGTTTGTGCATAGGCCTAGCCTGAGTTCCAGTCCCTAACTACGACAAGTAGTACTACTTGTCGTAGTTAGGGACTGGAACTCAGGCTAGCATAGGCCGAGATACATCGAGGTCTATATTCACATAGGTCGTTGTTGAGATTCTACATTATTTCTACTCGCATGACTGATCCTTTAAGTTTCCGACATTTATTTTATATACGAGTACACATTTATGGTACTCATTATTTTCTATAATGTAGCTACAAACCTTGAAATAAATTCGTATAAAAATATGCTGTGTTATTGTAAATGTTTTACCAGGATGGATAGTGGTTCGATTTTCAAACTATCCTGGCTAAAATCTTTTTGAGTATCATGAATGACAATATTGAGTGAAGTGAGAAAATCATTTCCCCGCCTCAGAATCTCACGAGACAGACAGGCAGCACTGTTCTATTTCTTGGTGGTGTGCAAGTTTATGAGTTGGGGCCAAATGACTAATTTTTATTATCCAATTTTCTTAGACCTTGGAGTCCCGTGCCGTAAATTCCGATTCCTGTTTTATTTTGAAGTAAGAGCTCTTGGACTATCAATGTGAATACAGAAATATTTGGCGGACAACCTGTATACTCTGCAGCATCGAATAAACGAGAGGGGGCGGCGAAGATTCTTTCAAAGTTATTAAGCAGGGGGGGGGTGGAATAAGCGGGAAGGGGTGGCAAATTTATATAGTTACCAAATAAACATAGTAACAATGGTACTCTACTATGTACTCTATCTCTAGGGTTCGTGTAGCAGGGAGGTTGTTAGGGACTACAGCCTCTCGCGTAAATAATTGAGACAAGGTGAAATTTGTGCTTAAATTTGTGCTTAAATTTTGATTAGCAAGACGAACTGCACGGAAATTCGCTTGTACCAAGAGCCTGGGTACTAGGCTGCTAGAAGCAAAAAAATTTGTCGAGTTTATAAAAAGTCTTAAGATCCTACATAAGTCTACAAGATAAATCACCGAGATAAATCTCAGGGGATTTCTAGTGGTCATTTTCAGCAATTGTGTTTTGCTTGTGGTGTGTATTGCTTGCTAAAATTCAAAAATGTCTTATAATTTACGTGAGAGGTTGGAGTAGATTATTTATTCTAACTTCGCGTTATTTTTTAACGTGTAGCTTTTTAGCGAGTTGACTGTTTTATGCTATTGTTGATTTCCTAAAAGTTAATAAGCGAGGGGGTTGGAATGAGAGAGAGGGGACTGGAAAGATTTCCAAAAATTAATAAGCGTCCCCCCGTTTATTCGATACTGTAGAGTACAACTTTCACGCTGTGAGTTAAAACTAGAGATCAACCTCGTCCTCACTACTTCTTGCACATATGAAGACCTAGAAACGAGGTTGGCTAAATATAATTATTGTTTCGGACATAATATTTTACACAATTGTAAACAGCAGAATTTAATTAATTTACATCGTTATCGTGATCGAGGATTAATGCACGAGTTTATGACACATTCATTGTGGAAATTCCCCAGAAACTGGCTTGAGAATATCCTAACGTTCTCAAACTGCTTGTTTTTATATTACTTAGTAGGCAAAAACTTGTTCAAAGTCGACTGTAAAAAGGCTAGAAAACGTTGAAGACATTGTTTTCTTTATTGCGGACTTTGATTCTCTTTGTATGGAGACCAATATATCACTCAGCCGATATAAATCGCCTTGTCTTTATAACTCATTGTTTCGTTTATATGGTCCCGAAATAACTTATTTCGTTTCGTATGTCTCGTGTTGCTTAGCCGATATTTCGCATGAAGAAAGTGAGATATCGGTTAGGCGATATAACTCGTTTGCCATATAAATGCCCTGCCATATAACTGGAGAAATAGAGATGAGACGAAACGTCGTTTCAGCGAATTTTATCGGCTGAGCGAAATATCGGGCTCCATAAAGAGACCCTTTGAATAAGTTTTTGCATGCTGGGTATTAACCTATAACACTTCTAGTACATATGAGATATGTAGAAAAATGGTTCTCATTTCAACTTGAATATCTATCTTCCTAAGGATTATGCCATGATAAAATGATCTTTTGTTTAGCGTAAAATGAAAAAAAGTGCAATGTGCGATGCGTTTTATTTATAAAATCGTGAACCCCAAACACGATGACTGAGCTTTATATAGCATTGCTTGAATCATGATTGATTTCAGTGATACATACGACCGATATACAAGGTTAAATAATTATGCTTCAAATGAAGAAAGAACGAGAGAAAAGAATTAGCAGTTAGAGAAATAGCTTTATGTGGCAAAAAGTTGAAAAACTCGTTACGTGCGGTACAAAAAGCAAGAATGCGCGCGACGCTAAACAGAAGATCATTTTATCACGGCCTTAGTCTTGACGAGTGGTCAAGATGATCTTTTAATTTAGCGAATATTCAACTAATACATAATATTCGATCTCAAACATTTAGCGAATATTAAATTCATTGAATGGACAAACAGTAAAACGAATTTTCTTACGTTACGTTCTTGTCTTAAGCGTACTAGTGATTTTTACCAAGTTTAGCTGATGCTTAATTTGGCAACTAGTGATGCAGTATGTCAAAAACGTATTCAGAGTGAGAATGAAAACCTATTTGGTCCTTATTTCACTTGATAGCTTGCACAATGAAAATTATAAATGGTGATATTTCAATACAACGAATATTTGTTTTTGCATTCCATTCCACATGATAAAATAGACATCATACTGTATATGAAACCTTGTAGCTTCATATATCCTAGTAAATAAAAGACACTTTACAAAAATATTTGATTCATAAATAACAAAATAAATAAATAACAAAATATAAATAAATAACCTACTTTCAAGATACTAAATTTCGCTGACTTTTTGCATCAAATTGACCATCGACAAAATTTAATACAGGCAATATTTTTTAATTGAGCAATCTGCGAAATCTTTCAAAAATATATTAAAAATGCAAACAATATACTTGCAATGTAAGGGACCATCTCCAAAATTCGTTACCAGGGGAAGAGTGCTGAATCAAGATCTTGCAATTGATTGGTTTCTTCGGGACGAAGAAACCAATCAATTGCAAGCTCATTGACTTAACAGTCTTCACCATAGATTAATTTTTCTCAAAATTATTTAATTTTACTTTTTTAAAGCTGCTAAGATATCTGCTTTTGGTAACGAATTTTGGAGATGGCTCCTAAGGTACTCTTGTTCCCAGTTTTATAATGAATCTCTGTAAGTAAGTTTCACATTTTGCTCATCCACAAAATGTAGTACCTTTAAAGTAGTAAAAAATGCAAAGCTTGCTGTACGAACTTTTTACCCCTGTATTTGTATGTATGTTACATGGTAGAATTTGCCTATTTTATAATGAATTTATAATGTGGTTTTTCTCATGTACCTAATAATGGCTGGCTGAATTACATCATTTCTGCTTTATTGCATCAACTCCACACTTACTATTACAAGGCAATGAAATGAAATGATTACAAAGAGAAAAAAATTAGTATTGTAGAACATTTTACTCTGCGCTATAAAACATGTTAATCACCATTCAAGTAGCGGAATACTTTGGAATCAAATAGAGCTCCTTCTATTTTAGCCTTTTTAAATGATATTCGTCCTTGCTCTACCATCTGAAGAAATGTATCTGAACTGGAACCACTTACCAGACCGCCACCATGTGTAAAATTTAAGTTTGAACCAGCTTCTTTACCTTTACATTGGCGAAAATCACAATCTGATAAGTCGGCATAATTAAAGTTCACTTTCACGCCAACACCGAATTCACAACCATAAAAACTTGCACCAACCAAGCAAGCATTTCTGAAAGATACATTGTGAAAAAAAGTTGTGTGAGCAAATGAAATACCATTTAATTTCTTGTTCGTAAAATTCAATTTTGACTTTGTCATATTTTGACTAACAAAATGAGCTCTTCCAATAGAATTATCCTCAGAATTGTTCTGTACATCTGATAAATAAGAGTTTGTTGGCAATGGTGAATTACTTACACTACTTATAGAATCTATCGTATCACCTCGAACTAACGTTGACATCATCTCTGTAATTTCCTCTTGTGTAAAGTCAACTTTTTCAGAGGGCAAATCAAGAGCTTCATTTATTAATTCGGTTAATCCTGCAAGCTGATAGAAATCTGCTTCACTCCTTAGCTCTCTCAATATGGAAACATCTTCCGGTAAATCAGATGGAAGTGAAATAACACCACGTAAATAGTTCAAGATGTATCGAAAGTAAGTACCGTCACGGTCAACAAAATAGGAACCATCCTCAGATTTTACATTTGCATGGCGTCCAGAAAACATTATAGCAAGCATAGAATCTTGATCTCGACAAACTGTTGCTTTTGAAGTTGTGAACATATGCCCGCCAACTTCTAACTTTATCTTTCCTTCTTGTATTTCATGAAGTTTATTCATTTTATTCTTTTCATCATCAAATGCCTAAAGAACATATAGGAATATACAATATATAGGTATACACAAATAGACCATGAAAGAAATGTATGCCCTGGAAGAAAGGTTGCACACTAGTGCTTAGATAAGAACACAAGTAAACATACACTAGATGAGTATCTTTATAGAACATAAAGGTCAGTAAGCTTCTACATACTGTATGCTGTGCGTCAGATAAAGTACAATCAAAGACTTGCTGTTCATAGACACAGGAAAATTGAATGCTGTATTGCTGCTTGGTTAGCTAGCAGAGTGTATACTATTATAGTGTCGCAAAATAAGAAAATAATAATCAGGCTACAAACTTGAAGCTATGCTCAAATATCCCTTCTCCAGATGGACGATTTACTCTTTTTTTAATCACTGGGTTAGACCATACAAAAGTTTAAATCGGCCAAAAGAGAACCTGGTATTGTATTTTTCCTACCTCTACTTTTTTCGTATATGCCTCTTCGAGATCAGCCTTTAACGTGTCCAGTTCCAAATTTCTTTCGTCTAAATCTTTACGTTTCCTCTGGTGGTCTTCCTCTAAAGATTGTTTATAAACCGCCAATCTCTGTCTCTTTTCCTGCATTTCTTTATTCATATCTGCTCTCGAAATTTCAATATCACTTTGTACAAGTTTTAACTCATCTTCCTTTCGGCAAATCTTAGAGAAAATTTGGTCACAGTGAAACCTAATATCATCTTCCCAAGAATGCGGAGGATTTTGTTCAACAAGCTCACCATCTAAAGAAAGAGATTCTAGTAAGCCATCATCAGAAGCAATGTCTTGATCCGCCATGACTGTCGTGTTTGTTGTTATATTCTGGTCTATAGCTTTTACGCTTCCTTACTTTCGAAAGTAGCAAACTAGATTATATAAACTTTCTCCTTCCTTGTAGCTGACTCCTCCGCAGAGCATACCCGTAAAAAGCAGCGCACTCTGAGCCAGAGCCTGCGCATCCGAAAAAAAGATACCGTATAATGCCGAAATCAAGCGCAGCGCTTCAGCGCATGAATATGTTGGATAGTTGCAGAGAGCGCTATAATATAGCGCACCCTGGTTGTTACGCTGCTGCCCATCTAACTTCTATTCCAACCTCGTTCTCAGGGCTTCTTGCCTTTTTGAACACGCCGCTCTTCCGTGTTCGAAAAGGCCCATGGGAACGAGGTTGAAACTATTCCCGTGATCACCGTGCATTCGAAATAATATTTAAATTACAGAAATGTGAGATAAAGAAAAAAATGTTAGATGAAAATTTTAAAACAGAAATAAAATTTCATTTAACACAATCCAACATCATCCAACTGAAATTTTTGATGCATGAAAACGAGTTCAACATTTGGATGGTATGTTGGATTCGTTTGCGAGAGCGTTTACAATTTAAAAATAAAGAAATCTCATTAACTTTGTAACATAACATGGTGTAATAAAGTTTTATGACCCTTAATAAATCTTAATTAGGTTTGTTTAAATATTCATATCACCTTTTTAGTTAAATTCTTAAGATTTTATTACGGTAAGTTATCTCTTATTAATTTAGCTTATTTCTTCAAAATTGAGGGAAAAGCTTCCTAATACAACATTGAGATATCCATATAAAGAGTAAAAAAAATCAGAAACTATCTTTTACTTAATATAATGTGGTCAAAATTTCATAGATAATAAAAACTTGAAAATATTTTCAAGTCCAAATGTGACTGTGGTCAAAGTTTCATAGCATCCCTATTGAATTCGATTTTTCAAAAATATTCCTTGGTTCCCTTTTTCGCTGGTACTCGGTCTCGAGATGGCGAAGTCAAAACAGATTTGGCCAGCGTTTTCGTAATATTGATACAAAATTTAAAGATGTTACCACGCCATCTCGGTCCATTGGACCAAAAACGCAATTTGGACCTTTTTTGCCCGGTACTAGGACCTGAGTGGACAAAATTGAAAACATTTTTTCGAGTTCTTTCAAAATACTGCATCGAATGCTGTATTACACGCTGCGCAATGTAATTTTATACCAATGAAAATGAATTGTTTTCTTTTGGCTTATCACAGAGTGAAAGGTTACCGAATACGATCACGGATAACTTCATATACGGACAATCAATTACCATATTATATGGTAATACACACTTCTTATAAGGAATTGTTATCCGGGTTAGTATTTGATGACAAGAATATAAAAAGTATTGTAACTAATAAATATTTAATACGAAGGTTAAAGTACAATACGCGATATCAGTGTTCCAAATAAGAACCAATAATAACTGTGGAGAAGAGATTAAAGAGCATAGCTTCAGGTTATTTAGGCTGAAGCTATACTTAAAAATCTCTCCTCTACAGTGACTATTTGTTCTCATTTGGAGCACTGTGATAAGTCAACAAAAAAATATTTGAGTGTGCCAATAAAAATATACATGCGTTGGTAATCAAATCCCATAAAAAATTTCTATATATTTTCTGGAACTACTAAAGAGGCTTGCAATGGTGTGATGCTAACACTCAGCAGTTCGAGTCAGTCTTTCTCAGTCTTCGACATAGAATCAAATACCCAGCCGTCAAAAACCTGTTCAAAGTTATCAGAATAACGTTAGAACGTTATTTTGCTAAGGTTTTTGCCGACTGGGTAGTCACTGTTCAGAAGTGATAAACTAGAATGCTCGAATTTATTCATGTTATTTATGTTATCATGGTAGTGCGACAGTGCTTTATTTATCGTGTTCTATGTCCAATCTAATCTTTAGTGTGTGTTGTGCGCATGTGCATTGCTTATAGCCTGAATCTTAGTAACAGAATATAAGCTAGTTAGTATTCAAACCAACCTCGTTCCCAGGGCTTCTTGCCTTTTCGAACACTACCGTGTTCGAAAAGGCAAGCAGCCCTGGGAACGAGGTTGTATTCAAACTTGTAACTGTAATAAGATATTAAGAAGTATAAAATATTCAAATAAACCCAATAGGGGTACACCATGGTCAAAAAAACAACAGTGAAGAAAGGACTATGTAGTTTATCTACTGTTATTTGACCAGGATGTGCCAATAGAGAAAGAAGTTAGTCTTAGCAAACGAACTAACGAATATACCCATAAAACAACTGCCGGATATCACCTCTGAAGGAGGGTTTTTTAAATAGTTTTCAGCTCCAAATCTGAAACTATACTCAACAATACTCCTCCACAGGTTAAAACCGGTAGTTTTTTTAAATCACTGTGACGGAGTGACTTTTTAAACTTTGTAGCTTAAAGCTATGTTCAAAAATCACTCCTCCACAGTGATTATTTACCCTTATTGCGACCACTTGCATAAAAACAAGATACTGTCTGTATCAAATTAGTAACGGATTTTTTGCCGACATGATCAAACACACTAAACGAAATAAGGACAAATAATCCTTGTGGAGGAGTAATTTGTAGTCCAGCTTCGGGCTTTGTAGCTTGAAATAAGTTTAAAAATTACTCCTCCACAGTGGTATTTTCTCTTATTTCTTGCAACAACTACGAAACAACTATATTAACTCGATGTTGCTTCAACAGCGTTTTCACACCATGAATGGCTACCCTGTCATAACGCGACGTCATCACTGTTGGAAGAGAGATTTTTCAGAATATTTCCAGCTATATTGGTAATACCGGCAGTTATCCCCGGCAATACACAACCCATATACGGAGGTACGTGGGACTGGACACGGTAGTTTTTCGAGCTATGTTTCCTGTTGATTTCCTTAATCACTTGAGAGTTTTTTCAAACTATAGCTTTGGCTTACGGCACTACTAAATATATCGGAACATTTTGAATTTTTAGTTGCATCATGTCAGAAAGTAATGTTTCGTTAGAATTCAAAAAGTAATAATTTATATAATGATGTAATAATAGTCGGATCATATCATCCTGAGTGTATTGTATGATGCTCAGGGCTCGAAATAACAGCCGGCCATCACTGTGGAGGAGAGATTTTTCAGAATATTTTCAGCCAAGTTGGCTGAAA
>JAULBZ010004095.1:0-15283 GCA_032360805.1 Neoturris breviconis
TTTGAGCATATTTACAGGCTTTGTAGCGTGATTATTATATCGAATACTGTAGTTAATAAATTATGCTCATTCCCAGCGGGCGTAAACTTGTTCAAAGTTTGATTTAAAAACTCTAGAACAACGTCGTTCGACTTTGAACAGATTTTTTCCCACAAGGATATATCACTGTTTTAATGAATTAAATGTATAATTAAAACATTTTTACATTGAATTACGTTGCTAAGTAGCAACTTGATTGAATACCACATTAACGCTGAGTTTGATTTATGTAGTTTATGAATAAGACGTATGTGAAAGGGTGTTGGTTAACTGATCTTCTCCGCGGATATTTTCGGTATTTTCGAGAGAGGTTCACCCCCTAATCCCGGAAATCAAATTAGAGACATTTTAGAATTTCTACGAACAATACATGCTACAAGTAAAAAAAATGCACGCTTTTGGAACAAATTCGAATTTTCGTGCCATTCGCTAATAAAAATTATACACTTTTTCTCTAAGTTGAAATTTCAACTTTTCGCAAAAATGTCACTTTGTCTACCGTACAATTTTCCGGGATTGTACACTTATCGTATTATGCTATCTAGCGTCTTGAAATATTGCAAATACGGGAATGTAGAGTATTACGTGCGTGGTACAAGTTTCAACTCGATTGTACTCTCGGCACAGCGTGAAACACTACAGAATTCGGAGTTAGTAGCGCGATTTACTAAGTCTGAAATCCTGTTATTTGTAACATAGGATCGTTTCACGAGTCGCCCCGAGAAATATAAATTTATTTCAAGGTTATTTACTTCATTCGTAAAGCCGATAGACCTTTCCCGAAATGACGTATGGCGCATAATTATGACGTCAATCGTAAATTTAACTTCCTTTTCAGACGTTCTAATATTAATTTTCTCACAAAAAATTTCGTAAAAGTTTAAATATTGATTCGGAAAGTTTTTAGTTAAAGAAATGGTGTTACTTGAAAACAAGGCAGAGTATGACAAATGCTAATGTTATAAGAATTTTAGCACTACTTTATATTCGTAAAAAACGAAGTTCTGTTATAGGTATACTTGTGAAAATTCCATATAAAGGTAATTTGTAGTGCAGAATCCGAAACTGATGTTCATTTTTCTTAAAAATAAGCGGATTTCATTTCCGCATAATTAAGCAATTCGGGAAAGGTCTATTGTAAGTTTAAAATATTTAAACAACATATAGGGAAAATTTAGCTGACTATATACAACCCCACATTAATGCTATCAACTGATAGTATTTTAGGCTAACATTTTGGCGTCATTATGATCTTTCTTGGTTTAAGTCCCAATTTGTCATGTTCTACTTGACAATAGTTTTTCACAGTGTGCAGTGCGCAAATATGAAGTTATTACATTGCATCCAGTTCTACCTTGACCAGTCAACACCTCGTTTTTATGTATTTATGAATAGGCCTATTAGATCACTTAAAATTTTAAAATAAAAACCTTGCTATGTTGTTGCTGTTGTTATTGTTGCTTTTGTGATTAATATATTTTCATTAACTTCATTCAGGTAATGTCAGTCGACGCCATCTTTAAAGGCGGATCAAAATTCATGGCTTATGGACGTTTCGACCAATCAAATTCTGCGAGAAGTTTACCAGTTGAAGCAATTAAGAGTAAGTCTAATAACACACCATACTGTACTGTTCCAGTCTAAAGCAGCAGTATTCAAATAATTTCTTCAGTGATGATTCACGCTTAGATGATCGTTAGGTGGAGTATCCTCTCCAATATTCGTTCCATATATCTAGTCTTCATTTTATTTCTTTATCTTTTTTTTTTTTTATCTCTGGTAAAGTAAACATGAAGTGGAAAATATTTAGCGTTATATACAACCTCGTTCCCAGGGCTTCTTTCTAAAAGTGGAAAGAAGCCCTGGAAACGAGATGACGTTATATACAATCTCATAATAAAAGAAAATATTTTGTTTTTAGCGCGACCCATCTCAGATTTCTTTGACGATCCAGGAAGTTCAAAAGTTCCAAAAAAGAAGCAGAAATCTTTATCCAGTAGAGAACGCTATAACTCTAAATCTGAAGGTACACCTAAAAAAGTGATGAAGAAAACACCAAGAACAAATAACAATAATAATTCATCACCAAGAAAATCTTACAGACATGAACCCGAACCTAAAAAAGGTAAAATATTTTATGGAGAAAGTCCAGAAGTTAAAAAAATTGCCCATGAATTTTCTTCCCCGAGAAGTTCCAATAAATTTTGCGGAATATTTGTATTGATTTATTTTCGTATGAGCATTTTTGGAACATTATCCAAAATTCCGCGAAAACTGCGAAATTTAATCCCCCAGCGAAAATCAATCCTCTCACTTTTTTACATTTATTAATAGATTCGACTGGTAATAAAGGGTAGCAGTTAACTGTCCCAGTCGGCAAAACCTGTTCAAAGTCAGCAAAATAAGATTAGAACAACGTTCACAAAACGTTGTTCTAACGCATTATTTTGCGGGGTTTCTGCCGGCTAGGATGTATGCTTCATGAGGTGGATTATAATAATTTCGTGTCTAAGTTATTAGAGACGTATTGTTTTTGCATAGTTTTTGTTACAATAGTCTCTCTACCTCAAGGCTCCCACCACGACAACGCAATACTGGTTGATATTCCCCCTCAAACTCGTTCCCAGGGCTTCTTCTCTCTTGAAGTTTAACGCTATGACGTCAAGAAAGAAGAAGCCCTGGGAACGAGGTTGATTCTCCCTGTTTTATTGATATTCTTAAATAGCGTCCCTCTTTGTATTTTAGAGACACTTTGGTTAGTGACAGTAAAAACCAGTGACATGGAAGATGCTGGTAGTGATAATACAGCATATATTACCTTATATGGAGCGGATGGTAAAACATCAGAAATAAATCTAGGTGTCCCAGTTCACACTCAGGGTTATTTTAAAGATTCGGTTAATGAAGCTGAGGTAAGAGTTAGTTTTTTCTCGCTATTTGGTTAAACAAAACTTTGACATTTACTTGACTTTGATCTCTTACGGAAAACACGCTTATTATCATACTTTTCCGTCAGAACTACTTTAAAATATAAAAGTTAATAAGATTTTCTTCTTCTGACAACTCCACGAGAAGTCAGATTTAAAATATTTAAAACATTGCCATTCAGAAAAAGTATATATAAGTTCAAACACAATTTGTAGATGTACGAATTTATGGAAGTTCATGTATGATACCTGAATTTGCTGAGACAAAAAAATAATCCTTTTCAATTGGTTTTAAAGTTCTACTGAATTTAAATTAGGATAAAAGACGCCCAGTGAACACAGGATGTCGTAACAACGTTTTTTCGACGTTATTTCGACGTCGTTTGCCGGCAGGGTACTGGAAAGTAGGTTTTTATCGGATGATATCCAAATGGGTATAAAAATCTTCAAATCTTGTTCAAAGTCCGCAGTGAAGACGATAGAACAACGTTAAAAACGCTGTTCTAGCGTCTTTACTGCGGACTTTGAACAAGGTTTTGCTCACTGGGATTACTGCATTGTATTGTATGTATTTTAGATCAAGGTTGAGGATGTAGGAGACTTATATAAAATAAGAATTGGACATGACGATGATGGTGTATCTGTTGGATGGCATCTAGATCATGTGAGTTACGTTGTTATGGTTACGGGCCGATTTTGGTTACGATCTTAAAAAATTGACTACGGCTTGGAGAAATCTGTACTCTTTCTACAGATTTTTCCGAGTCGTGGCCGATTTTTTAAGATGTTAGTCAAAATCGGCCAGATTAATCGTAGCGTGTAAACGTATCTTAACCAGTCATATCTTTATGAAATCACAACCTCGACCCCAGCGCTTGTTCTCTCTTTTTAACTGGAGACGAAAAATTTAGACGTCAAGAGAGAAGAAGCTCTGGGATCGAGGTTGATGAAATCGCTATATTTATACAATGATATAGTGAATCATCTTTCCAGTGATAATAGCCGTTTAGCTATCGAATAATAGCATAAAGTGAATTAATTAATTGGCACCTTTAAAAAGATAATGGATGATCACTCGTCCATGTAAACATTGAAAAGTAAGAAAAGATTTTCGAAAGAAGTTCTTGTTTAAAGTATGCTGCCCAGTTGGCACAAGTGCATTTCAAAATGACACCTTTCTGATCGACAAAAACCTGTTCAACAACCTAGAATAGAAACACTTGAACAGACTTTACTGTATATTTTAGGTTTTATTGACGAACTTGGACACAAACCAAGAATATTATTTTGAATGTAAAGAGTGGTTATCACGTGAGAAAGCAGACGGTGAAATTGTAAGAGAATTGACCAATAAAACTGGAGAAGGAAACGAGGAAGCTCTAGAAAGTGAGTACAAATCATTACCGTAATTTTGATGATTTTAGAATGTGATTTTAGTCCATGTAGTACTTGGAGAAGAGATTGGGTAAAGAACAAGGCGAAAGCCTAAAGAAGACAATCCATTGCTAAAAATCGACGTCGTACGATGTGTGACGTCAATTTCTACCAATGGAATATCTTCTCTTGGCTTTCGCACGAATTGTTAAAGGAAATCGACATTTTACTATAGTTACTATAGTTACTATGGAATATGCTATGGAATATTAAAAACAAGTCTCAATATAACTGTCAGATATCACCTGAGGAGGAGTGTTTTTGCGTAAAGTTTTCAGTTTGGCTGTTGAAAACTGGCCACAAAAAACACTCATCTCCACAGGTGATACGGACAGTTATTTTGAGTATTTCTATTAAAAACATATGCAGATATTGTAGCTACTGTAGTCAATGATCTTTTGATTGTCGTCGCGAGGCCCTTGACTGACGATTTTGTTTCCCATAGATATTACATACGAAATTACCGTATATACTGGTGATGTGGTTGGAGGTGGAACTGATGCAGTTGTTAATATAAATATCATTGGTGAGAAAGGAGATACTGGTAAAAGAGAATTGATTTTATCGTCAAATGAACTACCAATGCAGAGAGGAGGAGTATGTATTGTACACGATTTTGTTAGCCTCTTCCACAGACCAAGTTTGATTATTCTAGATCTCACTTGGTCTGTTTTCTTCTGCGGTTAATATAGTACATTGGCGCCAGAATTTATTAAGACAACACGCGTTAATAGATGGTACATTATGCAACAGAAAAAATAATTGTTTCTTTTCAACGGTACCATTATTAATTATTATGCCGCACTGAAGAGTCGAATCAAGCATATTTTAAAAAAATAAATCAATAATGCATAAATTATCATACAATAAACAGACTAAGAGAGAGGATCGACTTTCGTCTGTAGATCAGGCTAGTTTTTGTCCGCTGGGTCCGTAGTCTTTCACGATCTACAAGTTTGTCAGGGTTGGAACTAAAAAATATTAACCAATCACATTATCAGCTGATGATTGTAATTCATAACCTCGTCCCCAGGCCTTGTTGCTTTTTATAAATATGAAGAGATCTCCGTATATCGAAAAAGCAAAGAAGCCCAGGGAATGAGGTTGAATATAGCGTATCTTAAATGAAAAGTTCTTCTACTTTTAGATTGACATCTTTCAAGTGAAAGCGATATCACTTGGTTTTTTAACGCACGTGGTAATTTCTCATGATGATAGCGGAGAGAGTAAGTTAAGATAAATGTTGATGTATATTATTGCATGCCATTAACTAGAGTGGAATTGATTGGTGATTTCAACGAAATAAACCAATTAATTTTTAGAGTTCCACATGGCTACTCAGAACTGACAATATAGGAATTCGTTCATAAGAAGAGTTGGTATAAATAAGAGTTTCAACACACTGCTACTCCAGTGGACCCATGACGTCTTATTAACGTCTAAAAGACGTCGTTTTGACGTTGCGACGTCTTTTCGACATTGATGTATCTACTCAAACGTTAATCCATTCGTATGAGTTTGGGTATGTCGCATCGTTCAAGGAAGGACGTTTTTGATCGTTACCAGTCCTCATAAAGAGCATTGTTTTTTTCTAGATTCAAGTTGGTATGTTGATAAACTTGAAATTCGTGAATCAACAACTTTTATGGAATACACATTTGAATGTAACCAGTAAGTAAAATCTTGCAATTTGATTGGTTATTTTCAACCTCGTTCCCGGGCTTCTTCTCTCTTGACGTTTAACTCTATGAAAAGAGTTCTCTCCTTTTCTCATAGAGTTAAACATCAAGAGAGAATAAGCCCTGGGAACGAGGTTGGGTTATTTTATACGAATAATTCAACAATTTACAGGATCATCCCTCACTCCAATCAACACTCAGCTGCGATATCCACTTTGTATAGTATTCCTAATCTCGTCCCCAGATCTTATGAGATGTCCTGGAGACGAGGTTAAAGTTAACTTCTTTGTTGATATATCGTGCGCTTATTTAATTCTTCTGGTTTTATGGGGCGTTTATTGCAGCGAAGAGTTAAAAAAAATTAAGTTTATTTATAATAAAGATAATTCTTTTTATAGATGGTTAGACAGTAACGATGGTGATCAAAAAATTGAACGAGTTCTTGAAGTCAAAAAAAAACAAGACGGTAAGAACATATAATGTAGCTACCACGGAAATTTTGGCATAGTGACGAAAATCAATTGCACCCAAGTGGCTGACCTAACACTTTTCTGTGTCGTGAATCTCTAATAAATTCAGTTACCTGGGATAATTTCCCCCTAGCAACCATACTTTTGGCAGGTGGTAAAATCTTCTTATTTTTGCCTAATAATCATTTTTTACCTATTTTTTTTTTTAAACCACCTGATTTCCAATCGAGAAAATAATTATGCTAAAATGTTAATTATGTGCTGACCTAACTTTCTAAAAAGTTTCAACACTACGGCACGGTTTCATCAGAGGTTTTGTAGGGGGGAGGGAGTCATTCGAGTCTGGAAATCGCTTTGAAAGTAAAAACCTTTCGTGTTCCTTTATAGACAAAGCGTCAGAGCACATGACAGAGATATCAGAAGAAAATGAATTACAGTTAGATGGAGAACATGAAATTCTTGTGAACTCAAAATCATCTGCAAAATCTTTATGTTATAATGAAAAGATATCAAAGATACATGCTACTGGTGAAGGGAAACAATGCTGTAAGTTAAATGTATCTTTCTTTGATCACAACTAATCATGTATCTTTTACTGTATCTTTCTCTGGTCACAGCAAACCCAAACGTTACAATATTAATTACCCAGTGGTCAAGAACTTGTTCAAAGTCCGCAGTAAAGATGCTAGAACAATTTTTTTTAAAGTGATGGGGTTCATGAGGTTATAGAATATGTAGGGAAGTTTGTAGAATTGTAACAATTCCAGCCGGCAAAAACCTGTTATTTTTCTGACTTTGAACAGGTTTTCGCCGGCTGGGATAGACCATCTACAAGATTAACAGAATGTAAGAATAATATTTAGAGTTATGTCCATGCCGTTTTACGGGGTGCTACTATATAATGGGTGCATTAAAGTCTAACTCCTAAACGTTGACTATTTATACCCATAAAAATAAAATGATATATATCTAAATAGAGAATAGTGCTTCGAATATATACTATAGAATACTCTTGAACCATTCCTGTATACTTCCCATTAAACATATTTTATCATCATAGGTGTTTGGACATTAGTCGATGGAAAAGACATGAACACAAAATTTATTTTCTCTGCAAAAAGTAATGGTTATGTCGCTATTGATGAAAAGAAAATTGTTCTAACTAAGGTAATATTTGACGGGTAATACACGGCGATATACGGGAACGACCTTTTCACAAAACAATAAAAGCAAGGCATTCGTTGCTCATTGCAGAACTTGTTGTAATGCAGTAACTTCTTTTTTGGGCAGTGACTGGAAAATGACAAATATTTCCTCTACAGTGATTGATAAATGACAGTTATTTTGACCCCCTGTATAATCCGAGTAAGAAGCTTTTAGCTGAGTCGGTCGATTTTCTCTTTCGCGTGGGTCGCGCATTCCAGTACCGTATAATGTTTCGGAAATATGATGGGAATCTTCCTTCGTTACGATTGGTTGTTAATGGTATAAATGTGTCGGATATGGCCACTACCCAGCCGGCAAAAACCTGTTCAAAGTCAACAAAATAACGTTAATACAACGTTCAAAGAACGTTGTTCCAACGTTATTATGCAGACTTTGAACAGGCATTTGATGGCTGGAATAAAACCAATTTATCCAATGACTCAATTGTTTTTACTTATTTCTTTTAGGGCAACCCTGGGTTATTGAATGAGTTTTATATTAGCGTCAAAGATGAGAATTGCGTGTCATTTGAAAGTGTTGTTTACAGTGGAGTATTTATTGGTTCTGACGAGAAAGGATATGTAGCTGTTACTAGTGAACATTCTGATAACAGATTCTTTGCAATTAAAACAAAGGTATTGGACACTGAATTTCCTGCAAAAAAGAAGACATTCCATTGGTAGAATTTTCGATTTCTACCAATGAAATGTCCTATTTTGGCGCCGCCTAGTGAAAATCAACATTTAATATTCCTCATTTTCTTCATTCTTCAGTCAAAATATGTATAAGCCATATATGGCAATACACAGTCCGAATACGGAGAAATACGGGACCGTATTTGGTAGGCTTCCACGCTTTCACGTTGTGCAGTGGGCAACTTGTTCAAAGTTCACGGTAAAGACACTAAAAGTTGTTCTGGCATCTATATTGCGGACCTTGAACAGGTTTTCTTTCCGTTGGGAGAAAGAATATTGAGTCAATAAATTGGATTGGACAATGACTGCGATCAAAGAAGTTGGAAAAGAACTTTCTTGCTGCAATCAATAGCCAATTTATTAGCTAATTGCAGATACTTCGGCGCATTGTTTTTTGTTGAAAGTGTAGATGCCGTCCTACAGAAGGCTTTTTAGATTCGCCAATGCTGCCATAAAAATTTCTAAAGTAACATCGACTTAGTCCATTATCTATTGATATTACCACGCCATTTTGATTGGTTTACATTTTTTTCTAGGGTTGTATTCGTGATAAAACGCATATTAATATCACTTCAGCAAAAGATGGAAGTGTTTTAACTGATTCAGACGATTTCAACTTTGTGAAAGGTGACCAAGGCGAGAAAGGTAAATGTTTTCTTAGGGTAATATTTTAGCGATATAAAACGGCAAAACCACGTTTCTTTTGTATATTCACAACCTCTTTCCCAGGGCTCGTCAAGAGAAAAGAAGCCCTGGGAGACGATGTTGTTATATTCATATGAAAAGTAAGTAATTAGTGTCCCCCCGTTTATTTAAATGTAAATGCATAATGAACCCCCTACTTGCAACATTGATCATGCATGATTACTGAGCCAAAAGTAATTGCACTAATAGTCTATATAATGGCCTTTCCATTGATGTAACTATGCTGTTATCATATTTCAGAAAATTCATTTTTTGGAATAACCACAGAATCATTCCATAAAATAATTAGAAAATTATGCAAAAAGGAATAACAGTCAAAATCATATTCAATTAAGGGGTCCCCTCCCCTCTTCTGCCCGTCAGTAGAATATGGTTAAGTATCAAATTCTGTTTAAAAGAAAAAACACACATGACAGTATTCCTTTAATATTTTCTTTCTTATGAAGGTACATTTGTTGTGAGAAAAGTTGGTCCTGGTATTCGTGTTTTTAAAAACCTCGGAAGCGGAAAGATTATCCATGTTTCAGAATCTGGTCAGATCAAATTAAAGGTAAGATCATTAATAGGGTCAAGCCAAAACGATTAAAAGACTACTGAATACGGACTCGTATAGGTTCATATGGTGATGCACTGGTAAAAACCTGTTTAAAACGTTGTATTAGCGTCTTTATTGCGAACTTTGAACAAGTTTATGGTCTTATTGAGCAGGCAAGCTGTAATTATACTATTTACCGAATATTTATTCAAATACAGACGGTATGATTATGACTTACTTTTAGAATCAGTTTTAGCATGAGTTCCAGCCCTACCATGTATTCCTCGAATAAGGGCTTGAGAAGGAAAATGTTGATAAGAACAGTACAATCTTGATCTTACGACACTCCCCACCCAGCCGGCAAAAACTTGTTCAAAGTCAGCAAAATAACGTTTGAAAAACGTTCAAAGAACGTTGTTCTAACGTTATTTTGCTGACTTTGAACAGGTTTTTGCCGGCTGTGCAGTATGACGAATTTCTAGTTATAACGAACTTAATGCTTTTTTTTATGGTGAACAAACTCCTTAGAAAACCTCTCTGTATAGCGAATTCTCGATGTAACGAATTTGTTCGTTTCCTTTCAGAGTTCATCGAAATTGTACTTACCTCTCTCGAATAAGTTTGTTGGACCTTCCTATAGCTAAAAATAAATATCTAGAGGACGAGTTTATGATGATATTCTTATACATTCTGATTTATTTCTTGTTTTATTCCAGGAAACAAAAGTTCGTGATAATCATTGTTGGTTTAAAATTCACAAAAATAGTGAGTCAGACGCGTTTCAATTGGAATCATGTCAGAAGAAGGGATTTTATTTAACTAGAGAAAAGGGTAAAGCAGCATTAAAGAAGAAACCTGATAACATGCTATTAAAGATTGTGAAAGGTATATCTCAATTCCATTATGACGGTAACACTCATATTTTTACGGTACTTCTTTTGTTCCTTTTTCATATGTTCAGGGGGGAATAACAGCAAAAAGTTATTAATACGTTTTCTTTCGAACGCAAAACGCCTTAAATAATATAAAAGAAAATTAATATGAACATTTTGAAATTTTGAGTGTTCGTAACTGTCTAGAGCATCGTTTTCCAACTTCCCTATAAACAAGTGTCTCTTTTTAAAAAATAAAGAATTTTGTTTCATACGGCACTTATTTATATCCGGCACGCTATATAAGTCATTCTGTCTGCAAAATTGAAAAATTTACGCTCTATATTTCCCGTATATGGCCGGAATTTTGTCATGAATAGCAGGTTGATCCGTAAAGTCAAAGTGGTAATCATTTAATAGCGAGTACCAATTGGTTTTACACTTTCAAAACCCAGCAGAAATCTATATCCCCGTTTTCGGTATAGTGAATCTCTTTTTATTTTTTCAGCTGGTACGAAAGGAACACAGAATCAAGAAGAAGCAAGTTGTTATCTAGAAGAAGAAGAAAAACTCGCTGCACCAGTTGCGAATTATATAGAAGAGAATGACCAAAACGATGAACAGCAAGACGAAAATGATGTCAAAGATGAAGAAGATGACCATGCTGATGATATGGATCAGGAAAGTGAGAATAAAAAAGCTACCGAAAGTGATCAATTGATTTCATCAGCAGATGAAGATGATGAAGAACAAACTGAAGTTTTATATCGTGATGAACAATTCTTTTCAGATGCATCAGATAGTTCTTCATCTGATGAATCAGATGAAGAGAAAGAAAAAGAAGAAGAAAAGGAAGAAGATACAAAATCAGAACATGAAGAAGAAGGGGACATAAAATCAGAAGAACTTTCACAAATACAAGAAAATGAAAGCGAAGAAGGTGAGCAAGATGAAATAGAAAACAAAATAGATCAAGAAGATGAAGAAAATAGTGATAATGATGACAATCATGAGCAAGAGGAATCATCTGAAAATAACCAATATGACAAAGAAGAATCTGCTGAAATTGTTGATGTTCCAATGACAGAAAATCCAGATGAGGAACAGTTAGACCAAAATAATCAAGATGATTCTGAAATAATCAAAGATTCCCTTGAAGTTGATGATGAACATTCCAATGGTGACCAATCAGATGAAGATGAGAAGAAGAACTCTGATAATAATGAAGAGGAAACAAAAGATGATGACAACGAATCCCAGGATGAAACAAAGCAAACAGAAGAACAAGTGGATGAAACAAAAGAAGAAAATAATGAAGCATCTATCGCGGAAACTAAAAATAAGAAACCATTATCCCGCCCACAATCTGCATTGGTAACATCTCGTAGTGAAATAATTAATACTTCACGCCCTACTTCTTCGCCATTAAAATATACGCCAACGCCCCCAACATCATCCAGACCGTCATCAAGAAGGGTTTCACCAACATTACGAACAACTTCAGTAATAGATTGTACTGACCGTCCACCATCGACTGGTAGACCTTCATCAGCACCATATGGACCAAATAAAAATACTCCAGCAAATAATTACAGTAAGGATAAGTAAATTGAAACAATGAAAATGAGGCGTTTGTTGTTCAAAGCAGAACTTATTACAATGCAATAACTTCCTTTGTGTGCAGTGACTTATGTCAGGAAGTTATTGCATTATAACAAGTTCTATTCTGAACAACGAACGCCTCATTTTCAGTGTTGTATGAAAAGGTCTATCAATTGCAAGTTCGTTAAATCGCTTCGTTGTAGGTTAAGTATAAACCATATGCAGACAACTTTAACCCTTCGTTAGTATGGTACCCCCTGGGTATTAGAAGATTCAGGGGGCAAAAAGTCACAAAAATATGATGCAAATTTTTAAAGTATGTAAGAAAATAGCCTCCTGAATAATAATTTCACATTTGTTACTTTCACATCAACATTTAAAAATTCAAGGGGTGCATACCATACTAATGAAGGGTTAACATCGACACAAAATCCATAATTGGCAAGTTCTTTGAAATAGTTTGAAGCACACTTTGTTTTTATAAACATCACCTTTATAAGCATCACCAGGCTAAAAATTGACCTTCTTTATCTTAACTCTTCATTAGTGTGGCCTGCTATTTGCATCTATTTTGATAGGGAGGAGAGTTAAAAGACTATGTAATAAATAGCCTGGATGAAAAAGCCTGGGAGTGTTGCCAGTTTGTTTTAAAATAACTTTTCTTGTGTAAACGCTGAAGACTTGAAACTTTGTTGCATTTAGTATAATCCGAATTTACACATTTTTGGAAATTTTCATAGCTATAGCACCTGATTTTCAAAAGTTATTTTTTGAAATCACCTTTCGAAGTGGACTATTAAGTTCTTATAAAAATAAATAAATATACAAAATATTAATAACTCATTTAATATTTATCTGTGCAGAGGCACTCCTCCACATACTCATTGTTATTTATTCCGGAAAATTCCTTTCGTTTATTTCGACACACCGGTAATTGAAAATTAATTCCTTTTCTACCGTCTTAAGGTTATTTGGCTATGTGGTTTGGAAGAAGATGCACGTCCCAATTCCGTATAAAATATTCAACGTATCGATATTTTGTATTTTGTATAGAATTGAAACACGCTTCTTCTTCTAATTGAAACAACCACATAATCAACCGCGATTAACCAGTTTTCGTTAATTATTTATGTCAATAGTCATTGGCAACACCATGGTGTTCCAATAGGGAATCTACTCTGCCGGCACGCGACTTCTTATCAACGTCATGATAAGACGTCGCGTGCATACTGGGTATATTTAGATATCTAATAAGTCAGATGACGTCGAAATAAATATAACAAACGACGTCACTAAATGACTGTCTACCGTTCAATCACGCGTTATTCTGACGTCATTTGATCATGTTATACGAGCATGAGATATATTATGTAGCTAATACAATAATAACTCTTTATCGTTTTTAGATAATACCGATGAAACATCAAATTCAAAACCAACAACACCTACTATGCAAATGCACGAACAAGATGAAGACCAGCAAACACCAAATCAAGATGAAAGTCAAGAAAAAGAAGTGGAAGAAGAAAGCGCATCACAAGAGGAAGTAGGAGAAACAACAGACGATGAAGTTCTTAATAATACCTTGCCTCGAAGAAATACTGCCAAAAATAGAGAAACTAAAGAGACTGAAGACGACCAACAAAAAGAACACGAAATAACACAAGGTGAGAAGAAAGATGATGATGCAGAAGCCGATCAGCAATCAGAAACTGAACAGCTTGACAAAGACGATGATGTGATAAATCAAAGCAACGAGGAGAAAGAGAATGAAAATGAAATAAAGCAGGAAGAACATGATATCGTACTAGGAGAAAGAACAGATGATGAAACTGAAGGTACTGACCAAAAAGCAAATCAAGATCAAGTTGAAGATGAAGAAGACAAACAGAAGGAAAAAGATAAAGAAGGTGAAAATGAAATAAAGGAGGAAGAACAAGAGATCGTACTTGGTGAAAGGACAGATGATGAAACTGAAGGTACTGACCAAAAAGCAAATCAAGATCAAGTTGAAGATGAAGAAGATAAACAGAAGGAAAAAGATGAAGAGAGTGCAAATGACATAAAGGAGGAAGAACAAGAGATCGTACTTGGTGAAAGGACAGACGATGAAAGTGATAAAAATGAACAAGCGAATCAAGATCAACTTGACAATGAAGAAGATGAAATTGGGCAAAATAACGAAGATAAACAGAAGGATAAAGATGAAGAGAGTGCAAATGACACAAAGGAGGAAGAACAAGAGATCGTACTTGGTGAAAGGACAGATGATGAAAATGGTAAAAATGAACAAGAAGCAAATCAAAATCAACTTGAAAATGAAGAAGATAAAATTAGTCAAAGTAACGAAGACAAACAGAAAGAAAAAGATGAAGAAATTGTAAATGACGATAAAGAAGAAAGAGAAATTGTACTAGGGGAAAAAGCGGACGATGATGATCAGCATGGAAACAAAGAAGAAGATATTGATCAAAGCGGCGAGAACAAAGAGGAGAAAGGAAGACACGAAGATGAAGATGGTCAGAGTAACGAAGACAAACAGAAGGAAGTAGATGAAGAAACTGAAAATAACAAGAGAGATGAAGAACAAGAAATTGTACTTGGTGAAAGAACAGATGATGAAAGTGCAAAAAATGATCAGGAATCTAGTCAAGATAAGTTTGAAAGTGAAGAAGACGCAATAATCCGTGAAATCAAAGAAAACGCAGAGCAAGAAAATGGTGATGAAATTGAAAATGACAAGAAAGAGGAAGAACAAGAAATCAAGCTGGGCGAAAAAACAGATGAGGAAGACAAAGAACCGGAGGGAGGTATCCAAGAGAAATCCGAAGAGCAAAAAGAAAGTGATATAATCAATGAAAACGATGAACAAGACACAAACGAAGAAAACAGCAAAGAAAATGAAGAACAAGACAACACCAAGGACAAGAAAGAACACGAAGAACAAGATGAAATTGAAGCGGTTAAGCAAAACGACGACGCAAAAGAAAGTGGTATGGCAGAGGAAGGTGAAAAAGGTAGTTTCCTCATTGGATCTCTCCCAGGGGACGGCTAAATGGAGAGTTAGAAGAAGTGGAGAGTTACGATTTTGTGACGTCATAAATGGAGAGTTAGCAAAA
>JAULBZ010004097.1:0-15280 GCA_032360805.1 Neoturris breviconis
AGAGCAAGGTTACTACTTTTTTCTACCACAGTTATTAAATGGACTTTAATATAACTGTGAGAATAGTTAGAGAGTTGCGGGAGTTGCGGGAATTTTCCGAGAGCCATTTTTTTTTTGAAAATCAACCGAATAACAAAAAGTCAACAGAAGATTTTTATTAATACGTCTAGTAATGACAACAGTTATATACAGTTCCGTAGCTTGATCCATAAACGAGTTCTTAATTCAAGCTAACGTCAAGAAAGGTGAGTAGCTAAATCTAATTGAACCTAAACTGAGACTTCTAAACTGGTTATGTTATATGGTCCAAGTTGTTCTCTCTCTGCATTGTAATTCATAACTGAATAGAAGATACTTGTGATTAAATTGTATCCGCCATTATCTTTGTAATCAATTTGTGAATATTAAAACGATCACTTCATTGGCATTTCATCTTTCATATTCTGTGACCATTTTTAAGTTTTACATATTGCTTGCGCTATTTACATCATATCCAAATAAGGTATCCATCATTTTCAAGTGATCCCCTCTCGGACGCCATTTACTATTATTTAGATTTTTAATTAGATATCGGTATCCATAAAATTAGCGCAACTCTCCAACTCCCTGACTCTAACTAGCAACTCCCTAACTCCTGACTCCAACTTTATCGCTACTCCTTTAATAGATACTCATAGTTATGCGACCACTTAAACCCTCTGGTAAGTGGCCACTTAGACCTATACGAAGGAGACCACCTAGATCATGGGTAGGCGACCATCTAGATCTATGAAGGAAGTTACTTAGACCCATGGGTATGCAATCACTTAGATCTATATTAAGAAGGAGACTTACACCCATGGATAGGCGACCATTTAGACCTATACTGTGGAGGTACTTAGATCCCTGGGTAGGCGACCCTTAGACCTATACGAAGGAGGCTACTTAGATTCATGGGTAGGCGATCACTTAGACTTATACGACAGAGGAAACTTCAATTATATTTATATACAATAAAACAGCGTTTCCCCACCTCGATCCCAGAGCTTCTCTCTTTGTTAACTGAAGGCGAGATATTTAGACGTCAAGAGAAAAGAAGCCCTGGGATCGAGGTTGATGTAGTTTCCTGTTTTATCACAGAAAGTGGCTTTAAGGTATAATTTCTTATTTTCAGAGTGCATGCAGAAGAAAGACTTGAATTGTATAGAACTGGGATTGAAGATTATTGCAAGAAATTTGGACATGCAGATATAAGTATAGCATGATAAATATCAGCTACGGTAGAACCTCCACCACCCTCTTTTGGCGTCCCGCCCCCTACTCTGCAGTATCGAATAAAAAGGGGGGGATTTCTTCCAAATTTATTAAGCAAGAGGGAGGGGTGGGGTGAGGGGTCGATACTGCAGAGTAGTGTAGAAGGGTAGCAAATTAAATCAATATTTTGATATTATCTGAAAATCTCTACTATGCGATTTTGTTCACACGAATCTAAATGAAACCATTATTTCTGACTTCCAGTTAGCCTGCTTACCCCGCGTTGACCGCCAAGGAAGTTGAAAATTATCAACTTTCAGGCGACAATATACGCTATTTTTATATAAGCAATGCTAGGTCGGCCTCATTTGAGAAATAGCTATAAAAAAAGATGACCAATTCAAGTATTTAATGTATCTGTTTTCATACAAATCTATATTCATCGAAACGATAGCCCTTCATCTGTATAAAACACGGCACGTTGAAAATCTGCATTTCACTTACACATAAATTCGAAATATAGCTACACTGCACGTTCAAAAAATGCATTCTATTTGTGTTTATTCGAAATCGACATATATAACATAACACATCGGGTTCCTACGTATTATAACAAGCAACTGATAAACAACAACTCAGCCGGAAAAAAAATTCTTAAAAAATTCTTAAAAATTAAGCAACACTGAGGCTCAACTGAAAAATTGTGTTACTTATAAGAAAAAAAGTGTAGCGGACGGATCTAAAAAAATAAAAGCACGTGCATAGCACGTGCTTAGCTGGCTAATTGAAATTCGGGCTTTACATTAGTTGAAAGTGACGTCTCCTGTCAGGTGACGTCGCTTTCAACCAATGTAATTAATGACTCCATGTAGAATTCGCACGAACGAATCCGCAGCTAGTTAATGTAATACATTGACGTTAGAAATCGTTAACACGAAATGCGTTATGTATGATAATTTATGCATTATTAATTTATTTATTTAAAATATTCTTGATTCGACTCTTCATGGCGGCATTATAAATTTATAATGGTAGCAAGGCTACTATGAAAAAGAAGTAATTAGTTTTCTGTTGCATAAATTACCATCAATTAACGGGCACTTATTTGAGGTTTTACCGTATAACTAATTCTGTAAATGCCCTGTGAAGATGGGTGTGCTGTATCAACGGTCTTACATGTAATCAGTTTCTTCGTGAAGTAAACTTACTTGCTAATAATATGTATGGCCTTGGTATATTTTAAATTTAGCTTTCACTTTTCGCGGACATTAGGGCTAGTTTGAATATTTTACGTAACGTAGTCTGCAGAATATTATGGCTAAGCGAATATTTTTCTAGGTTTCGTGTAAATAAATTTCGTATTATTTTTGTACAATCTTTTATATTTACGATTTAATGTAATTTATAATATATAATTCTACCCGTTAAAAATCACTCGTTTCAATTCTCGATAAATGGAATAGCCTCTCTGTAGGCATATGATGTTGGATTATCGTCGAAACGATGTCGCGACGTTGTTGCGACATTGATCCGGCGTCGTGTGTGAAACTTGGTTCATTTATAGGGAATCCACTATCGAAGTGCCCGCAGGGTTTTCTTTTGTAGCGATAAAATATTTCTACTAATGGCATGGTATTGGAATTTGGACTTTTATTAAGGATTTTGACCATAAATTCTTGGAATTTTTACGTTATTTATTCCGGGGGTAACTTAATTCTGTAATATTTTTGAACATATAAAATTTTGTTAAAATGATTTCCGATGTTGTTGGACTTAGACAGACATGTGTTAACTATGGAAAAACTAAATGAAATATACAAAACTATTTAAAAATACAGACCAGATTTCATATTTTACAGACTATATATCTGTATTTTATAGACCAAAACGACTGTTCCTGATGATGTCATAGGAGGTATTAACGACGTCATCAAGTAATGACAAAGTGTCTGCATTGAGTTTCTATAAATGAACCAAGTTTTATGTCATGTATTAGTAGTTTAGAAATAAAGACCAGTCATTTTACAGCATTTTTCATTGTTGAAACGTCATAGCAGGTATCAGTGATGTCATCAAGTCAAACTATTTTTTCTAAGTGTTTGCATTGAGTTGTCTTATAAGTCCGCCTATGCGCCCCTCCCCCAAAAGTGTTAATAGTAATAAAACACATGTTGGTCCCTTGTTGGACAAAAACGTTTCTTTATTTGTCACACAAACAGTTAAACGAACCATTTCATTTTGTATCTTTTGCTAGGATTTAAATTAATTTTAAAACTTGAGTTCCGAAACTTGGTAAAAAATACAAGTAGCAGTAAGTAATAAGCTCACTTTTACGCACGCGCATATGGACTTAATACTAACTATCTCCCTCAAATACGCTGGGGGAGCCGGAGTTGATACCTAGTGTTTTTGCTGCAACCAAAGTCAAGTTTGTCTAGTCTACATTTGCACTACTCGTAATGTTTTGGGATTGGAGCTCAGGCTTTTATTATTTAGAACCGTCTAATAAGTCATATAATAACGTCATTTGTGGGCACTAAACTATATACACTACCCGCAGTGTGTCGTGTCATTTTCAACGTACAAAAGACGTCGTTCAAACACAAGATTTTTTGCTGATGTTAGCAGTTTTTGCTATGACGTCTTCAGAATATTAAATTTTCCGGTTATTTTCAAAAATACCATGTTCGAGTAAAAGTGAATAATATCAAATCGCCAGCAAATACTTTGCTTGTATAATTTCCTCCTGTTATATTATTCCAAACTACAATTTTAGCTGTTGTTGTTTTATTACATACAAGTTCAACGAAAATAAATTATAGATGTTTGTTGCGAGCGAACTACAATCAAGGTCATAAATTATGATATAATTTGTAAAATTTAAAGAGTAATACACACCACAAGCGAAGCAAAACCGAGGAAAACGACCACGACAAGTTCCAAGAGATTTATCTCAGAGATTTATCAATTACAAATTCAACAAATTCTGTTGATTCTAGCAGCCTAGTATCCAGGTTCTTAAAACAAGTGCGGATTTTCGTTCCGCTCATCTTGCTAGTAAAAATTTAAGGTTTATTGTCAAAGTTGAAATCTCGAATTTTTACACGAATTTCCCGTCTTACCAAATTGTTCTAACCATGATTGTAGCAAATTAAACACATCATACATGCAAATATCTGTGTTTTTCTACTATAAATTATACAAGCTTTCGTTATGTTCGTTCTTTCATTTGTGCTTTCTCCTCTATGTTTGTTTTCGTATAACACGCCGTATGTTAAAATGGAGTTTATTATCATTGTCAATGAAGAGATATAGTAATGAACCAACAGTGGAAAATGATGTAAAGCATTTGGTAGGAACTTGCGGTTAAAATAAATTAGCGAATCTATGACCAAAACAAGAGAGTTTCTATATGAATTCTAGTACAAGGCCCCAAAATGTTTAAAATTTTTGTTTTTGAGAAAAACAAAGATTTGTCTTATTTCTGAATAATGTTGCAGCACATTTAGAATTTTTTCATGGTGAGTCATCCCTTAGTCACAATATTATGGCCCACAGACTTTCAAAAAAAAGGGATGGTAAGTTGCATATGATGTCATTGTTAGTCTTTGATGTTGTGACATTTTGCTTAAACAGTTTGACCACAATTCTAGCACACAATTGAACCACGATTTTCCGAACTCTCCAGGAGAAACCGATTAAAATAGTCCCAAAAATCGGAGTTTTATGAAAAAAGCGTTTTCAAAATTGCTTGATTAAAGCTAAGGCGCCACGATGCAATATTTTCATGCGCGTGCATTTTTTTTCTTTCAATCCAACAAAATACATGTTGCATGGCATTATGGCATGTCGCATAGAATCAAATAGATTTGATTTTATGCAATATGCAATAGTATGTTGAACGCATGTTGTTGCATGGAATAAGGAGGTGGCGCCACTGAAGACATTTAATGTAACATTTGTTGCATTGCTTGCACATGCAAATATTTCATCGTGGCGCCTTAGCTTTATTCTCTGTTTTAACCCTATTAACCATTTTTTTGACGTCACTGGCACAATTTAATGACGTCACTGGCACCTGTTATGACGTCATCAATAGTGTAAAATATTGTAACAAGTTCGTTGTCTTTTATTTCCGAACCATACTTATGGCGTGAAACTTGGTATACATATAGAAAAACGCAATACAAACACATGTAAGGGTTTTCAACTCAAACGCAAAACGATACGCTAACCAGGAACTCAGCAAAACATACGAAATGAATGAAAAGGAGAAAAAGACACAATATAATAAGCGCATCATGCAAGTCGAGCATGGGACTTTCACACTGTTGGTTATTTCTGCATCGGGAGGCATGGCCGAGAGAGTCGAAAGTTCTATGCTCGGCTTTCAAAGATGATTGCTGAGAAAAAGAAAGAAAATTTTGCTTTTGTCGCTTCATGGATCAGACGTAAAATTTCTTTCGCCTTAATCAACTCCTTTTGTATTTGTCTGCGCGGTAGTAGACCCATCTACCACTCTGCCTCATTGGAGGAGTCTACATCGGCCTATGCAAGGGTTAGCGAAGTTTCATCACGTGGTGATGCAACTTTACTGACTTTTGCATAAGTCAATGTAGCTACACACTTGAGCCTTGTCCTTTGCAACTGCATCTCCCTTGAGTGATTTCAAGTTCTTTAGTTACTATTTCTTATATATTAAACTGGCAGCCTTTCGGTATAGAAACAGGCTTGTTGTAAAGTTTATGAGTTAAAGATTATATACTTTTCTCAAAATAAAATACAAACACATTGCAATATATATGTTTAAATTGATGACGTCATTAGTACCTGCTTTGATGTCATCAGTAATAGTCATTCTGTGGTCTGTAAAAGATATACTCTGGTCTGGTAAAATATGAATGGTCTGTATTTTTCAATACTTTTGTATATTTCATTCAGTATTTCTATAATTAACACAGACAAGTTCCAAAGTTAGCCTAACAACATCAGATATCATTTTAACAAAATTTTATATTTTTAAGAAATTTACCCCCTGTTCAGAATTAGGTTACCCAAGAAAAATAACACAAAAATTCCAAAAAAAAATTAATGGTCAAAATCCTTGATGGGGAGATTGGAATAATTTATTAAGCAGGGGTTGCCTGCTTTATGTTTTTGTTGATTTCCTAAAAGCTATTAAGCAGATCAATATCTTCTTAATAGCAACATCATAGCACAGGTATCTCGACACTTAGATAATGTCTCACCCAAGTCAAAAAAAAACCTACGCACTTATTCAAAAAAGATATTATTGGGGGAGAAAATCTAAAATCTTGCTGCTGCTTCAGCGGCAATTTTTGTTTCTAAAATATTAGCTAACGTTACAAACATTTCTGAACGTCCGGCTGATAATATTCCTCCCACGGTACTTTATTCCCGTGGGCAGTGACGATTTAATGATGTGGGAAAAATAAAATATCGACGTGACAAAGATTTGATGTAACACTGTAAAATTAACCGACATTAAAGGTAAACAAAAGTGGAATGTTTATAAATAATTTCTTTATTGAATTTGATTAATGACTTTGATTTTAATGGATTTTTAGAAATTTGTTAATTGTAATTGCTTGTTATTGTGGTTTATGAAATTCCAAAAACATTTGTCTATGAAGCATCTACCAATATTTGGTCTAGCTATGAGTTTACTAACTATGACGAGCTAGCTATGACTTACTCTTATCATATAACACAGATCAGATTTTGAAGTCAACAACAAAAAAAACTCAAATTTTCAAACTTTATAACATCAATGTTTTAACCCTATTCACCATGGGGAGAGGGGGCATAAAGTACCCGCGGCATTTTCATTTTGCGATAAATTTTTTTCTAGTATAGTATGGTATTGAAATTAGGTGACTATTCCCTACGCGTATTTCTTACCCCCCGTTTATTCGATACTGCAGAGTAAAGAAATTGTTATAAACGTTTTTTTTATTCACTACACTGAAAAGTTGGCCCTAAAAACAATTGCGTAAAATGAAAGAGCATGTTTTAAAACGTTGATTAAACATGTTTATTCAGGCGGAGGGTACCCATAGAAATACGAGAAATCGCGATTTGAAATTAAGCATCACAGCCTCAGTCAAAATTTACCGATGCTTATAAAAAACGTGTATACCTTCATTTGCGCGCTATTGACACCAAATGATATTGCATACCGTAAAATCCGGCCTAGAAACCCAACCCTTACGCTAACGCGTAATTTTCTGCCCACAGATAAGCCCTTCCCGAGGATAAGCCCACCTGCAGATAAGCCCATTTGCAACACAATAAATACAGCGATGATTGTAACAGTAATATATCTGACTCCGAATTTGAATATGTGGAGATGGCAGAGAGGAGAACGACGAGGAAAGCGAATATCAATGTACCGTAATGCTTCGATTAAACGCCGGGGGCGTTTATTAAATATTTTTATTTGCAGAGGGGGCGTAAAAATATTGAAAAATATAAAAATTGAGAATTGTTATTACAGTAGTAAAGACAAGAAGATACGTGTGGTAGTTACAGGGAAAAGGCAAAGAGAGGTTGATTTAGTTGTTCCTGCAAAATTTAGTTTTGAAACAAGTTGCAAAAAGTATGCAGAGACTCTTGAAAGGGAACTTTTAAAGAGAAAGGAGCTGTTTCCGACGATAAAACTAATTTTCAGATCAAAAGGAGTGTATAGAAGATTTCCTGTTTATCAGAGATAAGAGATATTAAACTTCGTTTTTTATTCGTAGTACACTTACCATAAGGTTGCTACGTAAGCATTGCTGCTGGGGGGCGTTTAAAAGAGGGGAGCGTTTAAAAGAAGGGGGGCGTTTAATCGATGCATTACGGTACTTAACCATTGTATTTTGTGCTTAGATTTAGAGATAAGATAACTACAGTAACCAACAGGTTTTTAACGAGTTTTATGCAGAATCAATAAGTCTACTAACATTGTTTTTTGTCATCGGATAAGCCCACTCGCAGATAAGCCCACCCGCGGATTAGCCCACTCGCAGATAAGCCCACTCGCAGATAAGCCCACCCGCGGATAAGCCCACTCCAAACAATCTTGAAATCAGATAAGCCCAGGGCCCATCGGCCGGATGGTATGTACATCTCGCAGTAGAAGCTATTTTTTTTTGTATAAGAATAAATTGTTAAAAAAAAAAAACATGGAAAAATGTTTGCGTCTATATTTATTACAATTTAATCAACGTTATTCACTGTCTCGTAAAATTTCGTGTCATTTCTTCATTTTCGATAAACAATTCTACCTCTTGCTCACTGTCATCAAATATAAGTCAGCTAAAAAATACGTCGGTTAGAAATACAGGTCGGTTTAAAAAAGTCAGCTGGGTTTTTTTACCGATAAGGTATATTACCTACGTGGATAGTATCAGAAATGTAGTGCATTGCTTGTTACATTTCTTTCTCTTTGCACTCCATTCCGGGTAAAAACTTGTTCAAAGCCGGCATAAAAAAAGCTAAACAAACAACATTGTTGTTCTAAGGTCTTTACTGTGGATTTTGAACAAGTTTTTGCCTACTGGACTTTGCGAATTTATTTGGTGTTCCAAACTTATATAATTTTGTGCATTCTATGATTTATCCATTATATTTATAATTAAATCGGCAATATTTGATTAGGGAATTCCGTACTCTTTTCCGACCACTGTTAATGTTTTGATGGCTATGTTTAGAAGAGGCAGGAGATATCTCTAATTTATTTACGTCATCATTGTCTAATTAAAAGAATGTTTACTTGTTATACCTCGACAAACATTTAATGAATTTGTACATAGATAGTAGATGATAAGAACAGTATTTAGAGAATAATTCCACATACAAACAATTGACACCCTCGCATTAGCCATATTTCTACAAACTTTGGAATTTGTTCAGTGGTTCAGTTCAGCAAAATTATTTGGCTTTGCCCTAATTTGCGTACGTGTATATTGATTATTTTCAATTTGCGTACACATATAAACAATAGATTGTTTATTTTAAAGCGGAATATTCCATTAGATTTATTTTTAGTAAGGTCATCAGAATGCTAATTACGCGAGCTAAATATAATTTTTAATTGCGTTCCAGTGGGCAAAAACTTGTCTAAAGTCCGCAGTAAAGACGCTAGAACAACGTTTTCAATGTTGTTCTAACGTCTTTGCCGCGGACTTTGAACAAGTGTTTGCCCACTGGAATGAGGTATTTATTGCCAGCCAGGCTTTTTTCATTCTTTTATAAAGTTTGATAATCTTATCGGATGCTCCATCAGAATAATGTCTTATGGTATATACTTATTATTTTATTTTGTTTGGATGACAAAGACATTTGCGTTTTCTCATCCAAGATGTAAGATTCTATATGATAAGTATATGGTTCTGACAATCACATTAAATCGTACCTTAAACGATGTGAATGATCCCATAATCTTTCAAACTTACACAGCAGATGATGGCCTAACATACTATGAAAACTGTGAAGAAGATGTTGGCACTGAACTTAACGTCACTTGTGCAATGTGGACAGCAGGAGATCGAAAAACCAAAAATACAAAATATCAGTTAAGTGCTATTAAAAGTAAAAGCAGAAAGATTATTTGGACGTACCGTGCTAATGAATTTTACAGACCAGATGATCACTTGTTTTATTGTTATCCAGACCACAGTGTTACAAAGTTCGCACTTATTGGAAATTCTACAAACAGCATGATAATCCAACTCCAAACAAGCGAATGGGATGAGGAACACAAGTTTATTTGGGAACACAAAGCCAGCTTAGTACATCATGGAAAAGTGATCCAAGAAAGTATAAAAGAAGAAAATTGTGTTAAACAATGTTTCTATGTTTTTAATAATTTAAGTTCTTGTACAACTTACCATGTCATCTTACATACCACATTCTACACACATGTAGATTATAAACACAGCTCTATAAATCTTACTGCAGCAACAGAATGTTGTAAAGTAAATGTCCAAACGGGATGCATAGTACAAAGAAAAGAAATAGGGAACATAAATTCCATCTTACTGATATTGTGTGTTGTATTATGTATCTTTTCTTCCTGGCAAATGAAATATATACTTTGTAGAAAAAAGAAGAACAGTGAAGAGTTGTACGCAATTGTACCTACTGGATTGTAAACACCAAATATTTGTGTCATTAAACCTATCACCGAAATATACAGTGAAGAGTATAGAGCAAACAATCCTACAAGTATAATTGGCTTTTCAAACAGAAGCAACCAATCAATCGTTGACATAAAACTATTTTAGTGGTTGATATACGAGATTTTGAGGATAATAATATTTGTTTAGGCTATTCTTAAAATATATTTGATAACATCTCATAGTTAGTATCCGACATAAAATCTATCCAAATACTCTTCGGCCATCAAACTTGTGACAAAAGGTTTAGTTATAGCTTACAGTATAGCTTATAGTATATCTGATTCGTTGGTTTAGGGCATTCTAATGATTTCTTATGATCGTCCTCAAAACGCCCTCAGGCGTCATTTACACAAGTTGCACATTATATTGACCACTCTACACATGCAACATCTTCTACAACCCCTGGACATTCGAATTGATGTCATAAATCATAAAAAAAATATTCTTTGGTTATCATGGCGATCCAATAGTACAATTAAAGGGCCTAAGTACAAAATGCAACTCAAAATATAATCAATGTAGTTTAGTCTAAGGCATTCTAACTTAAAAATTATCCTCTATCTGATATTGATCCCCTATGAGTGTTCAAGGACAAAATTTGAAAACTTTAAAAATTTTACTGATTTGTTATTTTGCTGTTTTTAAAGTCACGTGACTATCGCCAGTGATGAGACCATAATCCTGGTCGGCATCTGAATAAGGTTAATGTACTGTATATTTGGATGACGATAGAATTCCATATTCTTCGATAATTAACAATCGCTGTTGTACATCATTTTTTATAAGAAACTGAGGATTTGAGTGAGAACTGGAGTTTCTTTTGTTCCACAATATCTTGGAACTCTTGTTTGTTTTTTAAATTATGTGAAAAATAGCTAAGAAAAATAACCAAGTAAAATCCACGAGATTGCGTGTATTAGAGGTTAGAATTTCTAAAAATATATATGGTTGTTTCTTACCGCTTGCAAATGTTTTACTTAAATTCAGTACTGTTTCTTGTAAAGCCGTTTCTTATATAAAAAAGGGTATGCATGTATGAACAATCTTGTTGTTATTCGAAAGCAAGAGAATTATATTTCATCACCACAACAAATTTGAAATGTTCACATACAAGCATCGGTACATCTGTAGTTTAAGAACTAAATATGCTAAATCCTTGAAATTGTGCACAAGGAAGAATGTGAGTTATATTGTCTTTTCAATACAAACAATTATATTTTTGTGATAATTGCCTAACTAAAAATAAATTTGTAATGAAAGGAAGTTATTATTAGAACTGTAAGAATGAAAATATATCGCGAAACAAATATTTCTGTAGAATTTATAGGAAATTAGCAAAAAAAGTGGTCAAAAAGAAGGTAGATGTACCTGAGGATTAACTCATAACTCATATTCGGTATAATTCTTTCTGTTTTGTTTTTCGCCAAATTTCCGTATTATAAAATATTAAAGTTTCCGGTGCATAGCTTAAACGGTTGTAGAGATGAACGTGTATTATTTGCGTGACAGCCATTCCAAAAAATATTTCTTGGAGTCCTCCAAACACTCATGTTTACCAATATAAGATGAAAGTAATCTTCTTGGTATTACGTTATTTTCGTTCCTAATTTTTTGACAAAGATCGCACATAAATTGACTGCACCCTTCTTGCCTATCTGATAATTTCCATTCTGATTTCCATTTAAAATACTCATTAAATTTCTTATCGTCATTATCAATTTCAATGAGGTGTTTAGCAAGTTCTTCAACGTTTTTAAAGCTAAATATATCGATAAATGAACCAGGTATAGCAAGTGCTGGATTGGAATAATTTGTTGTGCCTATAACAATCGGAATTGCATTGTATTTCAGACTACTGTACCAATATTTTTCCGTGATATAATCCTTACAAAAAGTATTTTCTGCAGCATAATAAAACTTGTAATTCTTAATTTCTTCAAAGCATTGAGATTTTTCACAGGGCATCTGATGTTTGAACTTCCCTGAACATTTCCCACAAACGTCAACTTTAACCCCATAAACATCAAGCTTGTGTACTAACCCATCGCGAAGTTGACCACAATTACTTACTAGCCATGCCACTTGCCCTGTTTTATTCTCTGCATAATTGATGTGCTTTATTTCTGAAGCTATACTTTTTTCTTTCCAATGATGTCTATAAGCAGATCTAACATCAGAATTTAAGCGATACGTAATGGACATGTCAAAATATTTATCCAGCGGTCTAACAGGTGGCGCGTAATACACATTTTCTAAATTATAATAAGCCCACAGTTGCCATGGTTTCTTGTATCTATGTAATCTTTCAAGAGTATAAAAACAAGGCATATCCCAAGCATGAAATACAACCACGTGACTTTCAGGGAATCTTTTCTGATCGTATGTTATTTCACATCCATTAAAATCACATCCACATGTTGCTGTATAATTTGAATACTCGTGTGCAAAGTACCAAGGCTTATCTTTCCATAATGCTGTGTAAATTAGAATTAAACTTTTCTTGATCTTCTTATCAACTTCAATATCGGAAAACTTAACACAGTTTTGAACATTACATCTCCATAGCAGAATGTCTATGAGTCCTCTGTATGTGATTTCTGATTGTATGTATATATGTAAGGTGATGAGAACGACGACCACGATAAATAGATGTTTATTTCTTTTCTTCATTCTGCGTAATGTCTAAACAGTAAAAGTAGAACTCCACTAGGCGAAAATTTTCGGTTCTCGCACGTAATTTTCGTCTTAGGAAAGTCAATCGTTAGAATGTGGTGTGTTTATACGGAATAATGTTAGAATAATGGTAATGATATAAACCTTTTTCAAAATAATGAAAATGAAGCATTTTTTGTTCAAATTGTCATTTTTAAATAAAGGTTTTACCGCGGAGTTCAAAAAGAAATTAGTGTCGTTACTATTGGCTGGGCGCTTATATTCGCGGGGAGCTTGCATAATAAAGAACAAAAACCACTCTCCTACGGAGGTGCTTTTAATAATAGAACGCTTACCATATACCGACTGATCTTCGAGATTGCAAGCTCTTATTTATGTATGTATATATATATATAAAAATAGATTTTAATATTTTTGTTCTTCTATTTATATTTCCCATGAATTTTCTTTTTCCATAATTTCTATAATCCGCGAGTTCTTGTGCAAAAGACCATATTAATATTTAATCTTATCGATTAAAAACACAACAGGACGAGCCTTTCCCTTTGGACATATTAAGTTGAAGGAGCCAGTTAGATCCAGGCTTTTTCGGCCCGTTTAACCTCAAAAAATGCGGCGCGAAATAAATTCCGCAAAAATATCGCATAAATTTCTTCCTTTACAACTTTAACATATATTATTACAATAAGTTTCACGCATTTTTATAGAAAAAGAAAAAATAACAATACAGACACCATGCAAATTATTCTAAAAGATGTTATTAATTAATTATTTATTAAAACGCTGGTACCTCAAAACATTTAGAAATAATTTTGAGTTGTAGTGCATGCGGCGCGAAATAAATTCCGCAAAAATATCGCATAAATTTCTTCCTTTAGCTACAACTTTAACATATATTCACCCTGATTGCTCTGCTAAAACATTTAAATAGGTATATATATGATGTGAATATTCAATTGGAAATCGGAATGTGCCGTAAAACCTTGAAAACAAGCCTAGTCGTGTATAATCCCTCCAACCTATACGTGAGCCCATAATGTTCTTAACCCTATTAATACCAGGCTTTTTTAACTATGAATATCCCAGGAGGATGGAATCCACTCTCCTCTCTCTATATCTACTGAAGTAGTATTGCTATAGTAATGATATCATGACGTTATCAAAACACCTGAAAATTTAGTCTAAAAAGTGTGGAAAATTCGTGAAAATCGGGGAAATCGGAAAAACCCAAAATCCATTAAAAGCCTACTTCTTATTTAGTTGTATCAATAATAATAATGATAATAAATATTCACATAAAAATGAACACTAATGCACAGAAAAGCAACAAAAAAAAGTGAAAAGTTGGAGTTATGCAGGTGATATCATTGATAATATGGGTCACAAACCCCTCATACCAATAGGGTTAGCAAAACATAATGAGCCATGAATAAGCCTTTCTCGCCTGTTCTAAGCCAATGGATTTGTCTGTTTTTGAGTAACTAATGAAGAGGAGGGTGTAGAATATGATATAGTTACTGACGAAAGTTTTGAACTATTAATTGTTGTAGAGTAAACAAAAGTTCCATTAATCAAAATAATACCAAAATAAAATGCGAATTTCTTGTCTATTTTAAATTAATCGGATTTCTAAACGGAAATATATACTCTTGACAAAAATATTGACTTCTGTATAAGGTCCAAAAATGGGTTTATTTTCAAGATTTTACGATATTCTAAAATGCAAGACGAAAACAAAACTTAAAAATACGAAAAAGAAATGCTGCAATTGAAAAATATATGGTTGTTTAAAAGAAATCCTATTCAAAATAACATGTGATGACATCATCAAAAAGGTGACATATGTATGGTGGCCGAGGAGTGCCATGCAAAAAATAAATAAAATAAATAAAAACTTTGCAAATGTATTTTGCAAGTCAACGTAAAAATCAAAGTCAAGTAAGAATCAATTTCGCAAATGTATTTTTTCCAAGTCAAAGCAAAAATTAAAGTGAAAATCAATTTAAAATTCACTTTAAAAACAAATTCATAACGAAAATCAAGTGATGGCACTCCTCGGCCAACCACGTGGCCAAGGAGTGCCAACTTCTCTTCGGTATCGGAAGTATAGTCATTTTTAAAAATGGCATGAAATCAAAAAGGCGAAGCTCATTCTCACCTTTTTTGAAGTAACACGTGTACGTTTCACT
>JAULBZ010004098.1:0-15278 GCA_032360805.1 Neoturris breviconis
TAAAATCTCAAACGACAGATTATAACGTAAAGAAATAAAATGAATGACGGAAGCAAAGAGACGGGAATCCTTGGCTATGGTTTTAGAGAAGCTATTGCAGTATTATATTCTCAGCCGGCTAAAACCTGTTCAAAGTCAGCAAAATAACGTTAGAACAACGTTCTGTGAACGTCGTTCTAACGTTATTTGGCTGACTTTGAACAGGTTTTTGCTGGCTGAGTTAGTACTTTTACTTTAAAATAAAAATAAAATTACCTTAGTGTCCATCTTAAAAATAAAATTTAAATGGTCTTGCAATGGATTGGTGTATTCGTCCCGAACAACCAATCAATTGCAAGCTCATTGACATAACGCCCTTCTACGCAGTTGATATGGTTCCTTATATTAAGTCCACTGTAATACGTTTTTGCTTACTGAATATAAACCAAGTACATAATATGGCTAGCACAAGCTTTAGATATCCTTGTGAAAATGTCAGTTCCCAGAATGACCTGCATATGTTTCATATCTGGTTAACTCTTTATCCCATCCTAGTGGAGACACCTGTCGGATCAACGTTTACATAACTTCAACGTCAATAAATCTATGTCCATCCATCGGCATGTTGTCGTTTATATCCGAACATGGCCGGACAACCAACATAACCCAATGGGCCAACGGCGTCGGAACAGAACGTCGCTCTGACGTTGTTTCGATATTGTTTCACGTCATGACGCCTATTTATATTTATTTCTCATTTTCCAATAAATGTTCATGATCTCTAAACGTTTTTGATGAAATTCGTGCTCGTAGTACACGGCTTCGTTTCTTTTTCAATTCGGGATTTTCGTGTATCTTTTTAACTAAAAAAATAAAATAAAATTATTATCTTCGATTTGTTTCACGAATTCACCTACCAGTGAGTAAAAACCTGTTCAAAGTCCCAAGTAAAGATGCTAAGAACTGTGCATTTTGAAGCAAGTTTTTACCAACTGGGCTGCAAAGAATATTTAGAATAATCAACTTTGTCCATAAAGCTCTGGGTGAAGTATGTAATGTAAACACTTACTGAGTCGGTATATATTTTTAACTTGCTCCTGAGTTAATGCTCGGTCCCATAGCCCCAAACATCCCATTCGTAATGGAAACATAAAATCTGTATTTACAGCATTATTTGGTCGACTAATTGTTAAAATGGTATATTTTACTGTTGGTCTCGATGTTTCCGTTGCTTCAACAGACTGCTGCTTGTCACCATCAAGAAAGAAAGCCAATTTTGCATTGTTTCTCCAAACGAATACTATATTTATCCATTTCTTAAGCGGTAATTTCTCAATTTTCATTTTCCATTGTTTATTTTTAGTACTTAAAATCGCTACATATGTGCCATGAAAATACAAGAACGCAAAACCACGTGATTTTTTTGATTGGCCACCACTGCTGAGAATGTATGCATCCTGCTCTGTATCAATTTTTGATTCGTCGAGTCTTACCCAGAATGATACGGTCATACCACCCATAATGCACTTTGATGGATCAACAAAGCAAGTATCTAAAGAGGAAGAAACTTTCATAGTTCGTTGTTGTATACACGTTTTTTTTGTAAAAAAAAAATGAAACACGGAACTGAAACTTGCAAATGGTAAGAAACAACCATATATTTTTTTTTTGAAATTTTAACCCCTAAAACAGACGTAGGTTTCTTTAGTGGTCACAAAAACAAAATACGTAAACCAAACCGTTTCATTTTGTAAGATTTAATGTGCTAAAGAAACAAACAAGAAACTTGAGCTCCAAAATTTTGGTAAAAAATAAGAACCTGCAGTTCTAACTAAGATTCCTGTAAGAAAACATGTTGCATGACAGGAATATAAGATACTTATAAAGAAAACATGTTGCGTGACAAGGATATAGTCTGAAAGAGATAAGGATATAGCTTGATAGTGATATAGCATGACAAGGACATAGCTTGAAAGGGATATAGCCTTACAGGAAAATAAGAAATAAATAAATAATTCTTTAGGCTGAGATCTACAAAGGACACTTTTTCTATCATCTACATAAAAAAAACCTTCATAAGAAGTATAAGAGAAGATCACACGTTATCTTTACAAATTAGTATAAAGTTATGCTTCATAATCGCACCATATTTGATATTAACCTCATTTCCAGGGCTTCTTCTTTCCGTGTTTCGAAAAGGCAAGAAGCCCTGGGAACGAGGTTGATTTGATATAGTAATCTATGTTTCAACGAACACTTATTAACTTATTAAAGACTTTATTAAGAATTAAGAAGCCGATAAGAAATTCCTGAAAATTAGCAAAATTTTAATACATCCAAATGAAGACGTTCCATTGGTAGAAATTGACGTGTGACGTCAATTTCTACCAATGGAATGTCTTCATTTGCATTCCGCGCGGAATGTTACGCTAATGGAAATCCAGCTTAAGTCTCGATCAAAATTGTAGAAAAGTGTAGCTTGAAAGATACACATACACCTGGATTCGAAATTTTACCTTTAAAATCACCAGCAATGACGTATGAACCATTTTTTTCTGTGGTTAACGCTTGTTGGAATTCATTATCTTTCCTAATGTCGGAATTCTCCATGAGTATAGCATTGTGGCCTGTTACTATATCTTCCGTTAATACTGTATGTGATGTTTCAAACGGCCAGTAATGTGTCGCATCCAGAAATGGATCTTTAGCTGAAAATTAAAATAAAATTCATTAGAACAATATCAACCCAGTGTGAAAAAACTTGTTTAAAATCTACAGTAACGACGCTAGAAGAACGTTTAATTCAATTTTTTGACTGATTATTTGCTTTGAATCTACGGTGGTTTTACTCACAGCCACCCTGTTCAAAGTCAGCAGTAAATATGCTAGGACAACGTCGGAGACGTATTTCTAGCGTCTATACTGCGGACTTTGAACAAGTTTTTGCCCACTAAGAGTTACTCTTTCTTGCGACTTCCCAGCCGGCAAAAACCTGTTCAAAGTCAGAAAAATAACGTTAGAACAACGTTCTTTGAAAGTTGTTCTAACGTTATTTTGCTGACTTTGAACAGTTTTTTTCCGGCTGGGTAAGGCATGTGAGAATGAGTCTTAAATAATAGCCTACTCTTTCCCTTGCATTTGAAACTCTAAAGGAAGGTATTTATTTCTCACAGGCGGTCATGTGCGAAAATTAATAAGCATAAAATATGCACTTGGCGCAAATACATGAAAATTAATACATAAAAAAAATCCTCGTTTAGAAATAATATTCCCGAAAATTAGCAATAGTAAGATATTTGCGGAGAGGAGTGCTGAATCAGCGATTTTTCAAATGTTTTTCGCTATTAAATTATGGACCTCTTCACCTCACATCAAGAATGATGCCTCCAAGATCATGATCACACATCTCTCGATTCTTATTCCCATTTAGACACTACTCTGCTCCTGTTTATCCAACAATAGAAGGCTTTGAATATTACAAAGGGGAATTCTTGCATAGTCATTACTATCGAGAACCGGACGAGTATCAAGGGAAATCTGTTCTTATTCTTGGAAGTGGACCTTCAGGAATTGATATAATGTTAGAATTATCAAAAGTATGTAAAGATGTTTATTACAGCCATCGTGGAGAAAAATGTCATTCAAAATTACCATCAAACATTAAAGAAGTGCCGAATATATCTTATGTGAATACTAAAGGCGAGTTTCTATTTGAAAATGGTGAATCAGCAGAAATTGAACAGTTTATTGCATGCACTGGTTACGAGTATAGTTTTCCTTTCTTAACTGATGATTGCGAAATTGAAGTTGAAAACAGAACTGTGAAGAACTTATATAAGCATATATTTAACGTCAAATATCCATCCATGGCTATGCTAGGTATCCCTTGGACTATTGCTCCCTTTCCACTAATTGATCAACAGTGTGCATATATCCGAAGTATTCTATCTGGAGAGAAAATACTTCCAAGTGAAGATCAAATGCTGCATGATATTGATACAGATCGTTCTGAACGATTAGCCTCAGGCGAACTACCTAAGTATTCTCATCAACTATTTATGCGTCAGTTCAAATACAACCATGACTTAGCTGAGTTATCAGGCTATGTAAAACATCCCGATATACTGGAGAAATTTTATCGTTTTAATATGAAACAGAGGGATAGTAATATACAAGAGTATAAAAACTTAAATTATAAACAAATAAACGATGAAGAATTTGATGTTTGCTGATCATATTTTTTATGAAGACTTTATTTGTTCGAATAATCTCACATGTACGAGGGCTATCCCAGTGAACAAAGTCCGCAGTGACGACGCTAGAACAACGTCGAACGACGTTGATCTAGCATCTTTACTGCTGAATTTGAACAGGTTTTTCCCACTGAGGTATAGAAATAATTGTCTGAGTATTTATCACACCTTAGTCAGGATACCCAACTCCTACCGCTGCGTAATCCGTTAAATATACGATTTTAACATTTGATTTGTATAATGTAAATATCATATTAAAAATTAAAAGAACAATAATGAAAACAAGGTAAGAGCTTAGTTCTACTTGGCTAATCCGGTATGTGATTCATTCCGAAATGATTTATATCCGATAAGTGCAAACATAGTCGTTACTTACGGACTTACGATGTAATAATAGTTTTAAAAGCTTTTAGACTACCACACGGCATTTTTTTTTGCCGCGGGGAGGGTCTACGGAACAGGCTATCGTCGATACTAAAACAAGGAAGAAGCCAGTAACAAGCAGAACTACCCAATAACAATCTGAAACGACCCAACAAGCAGAACATCCCTGTACAGCCCAGATCAAGAATCCGGCACTAATCCGACGATGGTTTTCCATGTACATTTGCCGTGAAAAAACAGTGAAAAATGGGAAAATTTGTTTTAGTTAGCAATGTAGATCTTGTTACTGTGTTGTTACTGGGTTGTTCCGCTTGTTACTGGGCTGTTCCGCTTGTTCCATGTTTTAAGTATCGACGAACAGGCTATACTTATCGCGCTCGCCTGCTACACCATACCCGTTTCCGTTACCAAGAAGAACGCTTGAAAGGTTACGAAATTTGGTGTACTTTGATTTTAAAAGTCGACATAAAATAAGTTTAGATACTCCTTTCTTGTCTCTTTGATTTTTTTTCTCGAGTAAGGGTGAAGTTAGAATGCGCGGGCGAGAGAGGGGGGAGGGCGGGTGTTGTGTTTTGGCAACCTCGTTCCAGGGCTATTTACATGTTTTAGCTCTGAGTGAAGCATGGAGAAGAGGATCTGTTCTGTAAATTAACTTAGAGATCTTTTTAGTTTACGGTGTAAATGGCAGAAGTAGTTGCGATGTTTATAAGAAAATAGCAACAAGAAGTAAAAAAACGAAAAACAAACAAAAGAGTTTACATTTAGGTATGCATAGATGACATACTTCTTCCACGATACGTAGGCTTTGTTTTTCTTGAGAAACGCTCTGGAGAAAGATTCCTCTCGCTTCACAAACACGATGGTTAATGTTTTTGTGTATAGCAAAGCTTTTAGCAGCAATAATTTGAGTTAAAAAAAATACCTATCAACCTGTATAGCTAGGTAGCTAAGCTTAACTTAGCCTTAGCTAGAGCGAGAGTTCACCCTTTATGGAACAGCTTTAGAAGTGCCGCCCTTTATAGAACGCTGCAGTTGACTTCTGTTCTCTATCAAAAATTTATTTTTGCGATTGTGTCAAAAGGAAATTTTTTTAAAAAACATTGGATATATAACACAACATAATCTGATATGCTTTCTTCTTGGCTGGTATCCTAAAAGTTTGATATCAAGCCTCCACCCCTACCCCTTTGAAAATAAGCCCACTCCTCTCTGGTAACACAGTTTTGCGATCAACCAAGTAAGAGGGAAAATATTGGTTTAGGTCCATGTCTTTGTATGCAGCTCCCTAAATTTCCACCACTATTTATTGCATTTAATTTCCAAGGTCATTTTAATTAAAAAGACAAAAATTCAGTGAAGTAAGTGTGGTGGATCTATATATATACCTTGAAAATACCTATAAATAATGTATATATGGGCAAAACTAATGGGTGAGGGAATTTTTAAAGATTATGTAGCTAGATGTCTTCACTGGGTGCTCAACCAACTTGGAGAAGAGGGAGCATGAGAGAGTAAAAGAAAAAGGCAGAGAGAAAAATACAGTTCTGTGCCGTTAATTCCAACTTTGTCCAATTTCAGTTTTATCTTCAAATTTTCTTAGATTAGCCTACTTAGATGGACCATTCTCTAGTCTAGTTATTGGCAAAGAGCTGAGTCGAAAATGTACTATCCAGTATGACTTTTAGACTATGTCCACACTTATCGGATATAACCTATTTTGGAATGACCCCATTCTGTTTTCAAGTATGGACACTTATCCAATGCTAAGCCGAAATGATTTCATTTCACCGCAAACGAAACGAAATCATTCCATGGAGTGTATCGGATAGATGAGGAACAATGGGATGCAAGGCCTTCCCGGTGATTAATTCATTCCGGAATGATTTCTAACCAATAACTGCGGATAATTGCTTGAAAGTGATCCAATTAGGCCCAAATTGCAGAAATCTGGCATAAGTTTAATGGTAGTTTAATTTTATGCCACGCTCTTATTTATTTTGTAGGAAGTTTCTACCACAAGTGCTTTGTTGTAATACTAAGTCACATTGTATATTACTGGTGCTTGTGGTATATATTAATCATAATAAATTGTATAAATTTATTTATGGATGATATTGAACTTATTCAATAAATTATTGAAACAAAAACTGGTTTTGCCCTGAAACTAAGAAATTTGGACTTTGTCCGAAGATATTTAGAGAAATCTACAAGCCAGAGACAAGTGTCATACACCAGAAGAAAGCAAATTTCCTACTCATTCTAGTAATATATAAATTGTATATACTTGGAAAGTATTTCGCTAATGCGGAGTTGTAAGTTGACGCGTGGTTGACATGGGTAAAAATCTGAACGAATTTCGCTTACATTTCGCCTTTTTCTTCTTCAGCAATATGTTCATAGAACTAACTAAACAAATGTTTATTCGTGTATACTATATAGCTAGGTTTGTACACCGTGAACGAGATGAGAAAAACACGGACAATTTCAATGTATTTGTTGCTTACAGCACAAAATTCAAAAAATAGGAAATCGATATCAAATACTTTGTTAATCATTATATTTTGTAAAAAAGTATGGATACATTTTGTGTACAGATGTAAGTTTGTGTGTTAACGTTGTTTTGACATTGACAATGTTACTAGACATCATGATTTTAGGATTTTTTAATTTATCGCCTATGCAGGGTTCAGACGGAATCTGGAAAACCTGGAAAATTAGCTACTTTTAGTAATATTCAGGGAATATCTAGAAAACTCAGAGAATTTGATTGAAATTTTTAGAATTCCTCAAGAACTCAGGGAAAATGGTTCTGTCACTATTATATTAATAGTTTCCGATAAGTGTTGTGTTCTGACGAACAGATAATTCTTTGATTCAGATATCCCATTGTTAAATTGTTATAACAAAGAGTATTTAGTTGATATTTTTCAACAAAAAAATTCCAACGTACTCAGGGGAAAAAGTATATTTTTCAGCATAAAACTCAGAGAAATTACCACGTATTATAAAATCCTGGAAAATGACTTCCGTAATCTTGTCTGAACCCTGTCTATGTCATGCAACTCTCTTTTTATGCTCAAACTCCCTCCCAAAAAAAAGAAAATTTTATTTAACTACCAGGGCAATAAATTGAGAAAATACGGCAGTACAGTAAATTAAAATATGTGATTGTTAAAAAATCATTATCATAGATTCAACAAAACAATATCATGCCAGGAGAGAATGAAAATTCTTCTTACATTCATGTTGAGCAAACATTGGCATTAATTAAACCAGATGCTATTGAAAGAGCTGATGAAATTGAAGAAGTTATATTACAACATGGCTTTTCTATCTTACAGGTTTGTGTATTAAATTCATACGTTTCTCAAATAGTTTTGTGTACTGTATATCAAAGCAGAAATATTGATTCTATTCTAAATATGATATTATAACAGTATATATATATGTACACAAAGAGAATTATTTCTTTGCTATTAGGAACCATCTCTTTGATTGGTTTCTTCGGTACCAGATTATTGTTGATTTAGCACTCTTCCCCTGGGAGTGAATTTTAGAGATGATCCCTAAGAGAAAGTATCATGTGAGTGACAGTCCATATTTGGAATCCATATAGTTTTAAAAAAATTAATTCTTATCCTAATGTATTCTGAAAGTTAATAAGTTAAGGAACTGAATCAAAAATAAAAGTGGACTTTAAGACATTTTTGACTCGTATATATATAAGTGGAATTTACTGACTTACCTATAGTAGTTAGAAGATATATCATGGTTAAACTTAATAGATTGATTATCTTTTAAAGCAAATAGAAATTTTGATGGCTTGCTAGTTTTGTTTTTACGGCTTTATGAACTCAGTAGAAAGTTTTTGGTTACCACCTCTCTCAGAAAATCTATCCACTAATGATGGAAAATACTCACCTGTAATTAATAATACGAGTTTTCTGACACATACTGTAGACCAAAAATTTAAAGGTGTAATACAGTAAAATCTTGAATTCTCTAGCTTACCATTGGTACAGCTTCTTAAAAATGGCTGTGAACCAGAAAGGTCTATCTGGTATAAAAACTTAACCTAAGGCAGTAGGCAGGAAGTTACAATAAAATTTCCAAGATGTCAAAATTTTAGCCAAACACTAAGTAGCCTGGAAATATCAACATTTGAGTAAAAATTGTTTAAAAACAGACTTCAAAAACGTCATGTTATTTTTGATTCTGATGAGATCAATCACACTGACGTAAGATGGGACCAAATAATTATGTTTTAGGTTAAAAAAAGGCATTAGATATTTTTATATTTTTTTATTAGAGGAGAAGAGTCCACTTAACACCTGAGCAAACCAGTGAGTTTTACACAGAACATTATGGAAAAATGTTTTTTCCAAGTCTGGTAGCATTTATGAGCAGGTACGAATTTGTCCTTCGTTTTTGAAAGAATATTATTCCTTTTAGTTTTTGGGTCATTTATGCTCAAAAATCACTCCTCCCCAGTGATTATTTACTCTTACTCTATGAGAGATTAATTTTCATGGGGATTATGCGGATTAGAAAAACTGCAAAAATAAGGATTTTAGGATGTTGTGATTTACTTTTGTAGTTCCGCCATTTCTAGAAATTTCACGGAGATTTATTTTTTCACCGGAGGCCAACCTGATTATATTTTTAACATAAAAACACTGAGCATCCTAAGCATTAAACATAAACTCCTAATTATAGACATACATGAGACAGTAGTTATTGAATAGTGCAGAGTTTATTTCCTTAAGATAAAATTCCTATCAACTCTATCTACATACATACATGCACACAATACATGTTTTGTTTTTTTATTGTGAAAGCCTGGACATTTGAAAAATTATCCATGTTTTTTTTATCCCCAGGAGTTTTACTTTAAACTTTGCGGATCAGGCTAAATCTTTGCTGGGATTTATTTTCATGGAGAGCCACAAATTTTGGATAAGTTGGAACACAAAAACATTTAGGGAGAAGTAAAAAGTAGAAGGGAACACATTTTTCTAGAAGATTTCAAAATGGTGGGTAAAAGTCCTGTCGATTGAGAAAAATCCATTCTCATTTTAGTGGAGAAATATTAGCAATGGTTTTAGCTCGCAAAAATGCTGTCTCTCACTGGAGGACAGTCATTGGTCCAACCCAAACAGCAAAAGCTCGAGATGAGTCACCTGATAGGTATGCACGTTCTATTTTGTAATCCTTTGTTATGTATAGGATAGTGTGGTATGTATATTCCGTTTTGTTGACAATATTTAAATACTATTTACAAATTATTTTATATATATATATAGATAATATTTTCCTGTCACCAACTTTCCATTAAATTTCAATTGTCGTGGTTTAGATAATCTTGATCTAAATTATTTCCTACTTTCCATCTCATCCTATTCTTTTTAAGTTACTTTAGGTGTACAAACTTTCGCGAAGACAGAACCTTTTGCGAAGACAAAAATTCGCGAAATTTTTGCAATTCGCGTGGATAAACTTTCGCGAATGATCTAATTTTAAAAAATTTGTGAGGATAAACTTTTGCGAATGGCTAAATTTGAAAAATTTCGCAAAGATAAACTTTCGAAAATGGGAAATTTCCAGAATTTATCATTTTTTAAATCAATAAAAAGCATTGAATTTTATCAGTTTGAAACACTTTATTAACTACTTCACAACATAGATTTGCATTGTATTGTATTGAAAACCACAAGTGATGACCAAAACTACAAATGATGATTAAAGAATGACTACCAATTTTTATGTCATTTGAACCAGTCGCTTAAGATATTGTCACTACTTATGAATAATTAATGAGATATGTGTCATTACACTAATTAGTGTCCAAATTATTAATACCCGTACGCAAATTAGCCTAAGTACCAATTTTCAAGTCACTTAGACAAGCCCTTTTCTTTGGTCATCATTTGTGGTTCTGATCATCATTTGTGGCTCTGATCATCATTGTTGGCCGTAACAGATGCCCCTCCACAGGGGAATGCTGACGTAAATTCAGAACCCTACAAGTATATAAATTCATGCAAAGATGCTGACATTATTTTTTATGCATTTTCCTCTCTAAGTAAGTAAATATATTTAACCAATTGTTAGGATATATTTCCACACAGAGGCTGAAATATACTCATTTACTTAAATTGCCTAGGAATTTCTTTAGGTAAAGCTAGTCACATCCAAACTATATTTGCTATATTTGCCATACCGTAATGTTTCGATTGGACGCCGGGGGCGTTTATTAAATATTTTCATTTGCAGAGGAGGCGTTTATAAGAAGGGGCGTTTATTGAAAAATATAAGAATTGCAAATTGTTATTACAGCAGTAAAAAAAAAAAATACAAACAAAAAGTATGATGGTTTCAACAATAAATATTCAACAGTTAACAATGTCAATTTCCTCATCTATATCTTTTGACTTTTTACATACATTGTATCCCTATGGGACTTAAAAGTCATGCTTTTATGAGTACATATAAGTAACCACAAGTGTTATTAACAAGTGCTAATGAGTCTCTTGATTACTCTTATGTTATACAAAACTCAAATACATTAGTAGGCAACTACTCACAAAGTACAAAGGCTACAAATAAAATGTAAAGGTAATAGTTTTAAAGATCCCCAGACTTAAAGCAAATACTTGAAGTCATATCTTTAAAACCAATATCATTACAGACCAGGTATATTATGAGTGAAAGTAAACAGTGAGTTGTGAGTTGTGAGTTGGTGAGTTTATAGAAGTCGTGAGTTAGTGAGTTGCATATATTTTCATTTAACCGGCAACCAACGACCGGAAAAATACGTTTAGCCTGGAAAAGTTTTAAAAATGTATATTTGATATATATTGTATTTATTTGTTGAATTTTGAACCAGTACCGTACATTATTAAATAGTCGTATCTATACGACCTAATTTATTACATGTGACTTTAATTCTTCCTTTGTCTTGTTCAAAAGTACTATATACAGACAAAATAAAAACATGCTGATGATATATATACAAGCAAAAGGTTTGCATCTGCAGAAACTGTGTAAAGTGAAGCGCAGGCTATATGCGAATATTATGTGTAAATTAATCAAAAGAAGTCTGCATCATAAATATACGCCTGCATTTATTAGCCTACGTTTATAGACTTCAAACAAGCAAAAATCTTCCCCTCTGCTGATGCTCGTAGAAGCAAAAAAAATCATACTTAATGGCAGGCGGGATTGGTACCCTCTTTCAATCGTGCTAGTAGCTACACAAATACCCATGTACGTACACATGTGCGTGGGATACATGGCATGGGGGCATTTTTGGTTATTTTTGGTTCATCCCCCTTGGCACATGGATGTGTATATACATTTGATGTATTTCGATAAGTTTCGCAAACGTTTAGACCAGCTCACGCTCCCTCCCTCCCCGGCGTCCAAAAAGGCTACCTAGGTACCAGTACACTCTACCCGCAAATGCACTGTGCATACTTTTTTTTTTCTTTTGCGCAAAAACGACGTGTGCGCACGTGCCATCGCATCCATATATTCATATATGACACGCACGCGCGGTGGCAGATATCTTTTCTCTCTGATTAACAGACACTCGTCAAAGGAGTGATATGAAGTTTCGAAAGTTCCAGATTTTGAGGCTTAAAATTCCTGCATAAATGTTCATGATTTTCCGGTACAGTATTCCATAAATCATAAAAAAACGACTTCCTCCGTTTTGCTTCATATAGGCCGCTGGGCCACTCCGCATCTTCTGTTACCATTATAAAATTTGGTACTAGGGAAAACGAAATTTTACAGACCGGAAGACCCTGTGGTTGAGGAACAAAGAACCGATAGTAGTTACGGTAGCCTCTTCCACAGACCAAGTTCAATTCGACTTTCGTCTGTAGATCAGGCTAAGCTAAGGTAGCTACCGATAAAACAAGGCAGGAGGAACCGAGGAACCAAAGAGCAAATACTTACCCAATTTCTAAAGTGAAGTCGCAAATAACCATTACCAGAGCTATCCACTGTGTATGGAGAAGGGAGAGACTCCTAATAACATAATGTTTTTTTTATAAAAAAAGAAGGAAGAGTATTTATTTAGGTGACTAAATCTTCAACTCTCATTTTTAATTTACTTTGTATTTAATTCTTCCAAAATCCATTATGATGATGATCTGCCAGTAACTTCCACTAGCGTCATCATAAAGATTTAAGGTCTCTTTACATGGTGAAACATTTCTTCTTACTTTTAAATATTTCTTTCATAGTATTTCAGACATATTTTAGAGTCTTTAAAACTGTTTCAGCATATTTCATGAAAAAGTAAAAATAAGCGTCCATTGCTCATATGGTCTCTCCAAATTCCAATAGTCGCCGGGGGAGGGGGAAGGGGCATTAAACGACAAAATAGTAAAATCGGGTTAATCGGACTTTGGACATAAGATGTTTCGTTGAAATGGATGGAATGTTTACCCCCTTTCACAAATCCCTGCAATGCGTTCTCTCGGTTCACCAGTAAGTGGATTAGGGACCTTTATACACGGGGACGGCTAAATGGAGAGTTAGAAGAAGTGGAGAGTTTCGATTTTGTGACGTCATAAATGGAGAGTTAGCAAAATGTGACGTCATTTATTTGAAATGATTGTTACAAATAAAAATTAATGTAACTCTCCATTTATCCGAGCCGTTAAGGAGATTAAATGGAGAGTTAGCCGTTAACGTTTTTTAATTATTATTTTTATTAATAAATTATTTTAATAAAATTATCTTAATCTTACTCTTTGTTTGTGCTTGCGAGTTTTTCGCAATGACCTGTTGCGGGCACGTGTTGAAAGTTATAGGTTTTTCACATCTCGTTTTTCAAGGAAAGTTGTAACTAGAATTAATGCAAGAACACGGAATTCTACTTTGACAAAAGACTTAAAAAATTTATTAGCAAGATAAGACGAACGAAAACTGGAATTTGTTCTAAGAGCCTGAGTACTATTTATCTCTGAGATAAATCTCTTGTGCCACAATCTCTTGTGGGTCGTTTTCCGCGGTTCATTAAAATTTACGAAATTTCCTATAATTTACGTCCAAGATTGTAGTTGTGATGTATATCTTACAAAACTTGTTCAAAGTCCGCAGTAAAGACGCTAGAACCCAAAGTGCGCTATAATTATAGCCTCTTTATTGCGGACTTTGAACAAGTTTTGACCCCTGGGTATGAAGTAATATTCATCGTTACAAGATTATGTAATATTATACGAATAATGTTTATACATAGGTAATACTATATTTTTTTAAAAACTAGCACATGTAAACAAGTTTATTAAAAAGTTGAGTTTTCAATTCTGAAACTTTATTTAAAATTTGAGGCGTTAATTCTGAAACTTTATTTAAAGTTTGAGGCGTCAATTATTCAGTTAAAACGTATATAACGATGAATAACCACGAATAATATGGCGATGATTATTCGGAAGGTAAGGGTATTTTTTATTGTGTTTTTAGGTTTTTAATACCATCATATGCAGCTTCAAATAAAGATAATGCCAACAAATATTTATATTGTTGATTTACGTGTTTCAAAAGCAAATCCTGTCTATCTTCTTATCAATCTGTTTCCGAATTTTTTAAATTAGCCTCTTTCCACATACTTTGACCATCGTCCAGGCTAGTTCCTTGAAGTTGTATAACTTTGAGGGTTTATGCAAATCGTATTTCTTGATGTAGATTTACCTTCAAACTTGGTGAATTGACCGCTTTTGACGATATCATAAATTTGTAGGCATAATGGCAGCAATATGGTGACAGCATAGTGACGTGAAAGTGATTTTCCGAAAATCGTATTTCCAGTAGGAGATTTTCCTCATACTCGGTCACATGACAGCTTATGCAACCATGAGAAATTTAAATGCATAATGACAGCCATGCGATGCGATGATGTCATATCAATTTTCTGACAATCATCATTTCCGGAACTGCATACTCTTCGTACTATGTCACATGACAGCTTGTGATACCCTGAGAAATACAAAGACGTGATGGCAGCCATAATGACGTCATAGTGACGTCACAATGGTGTTCTAAAAATCGTACGTCTCTATCTTTATACTTGGTCACTTTACAGTTTGTGACACCCTAAGAAATTGGAAAACATAATGACAGCCATATGATGATGCCATAGTGACGTCACAGTCATCTTTTGGCAATCGTACTTCCAGTCGTAAATTTACATTCAGACTTGTTCTCACTCATCCAACCTATCCAGTCTATCCAACATATATAGTCTATCCAACCAATCCAACCTATCCAGCCCATCCAACCAATCTACTTATAATATAATATCATACGAAAAATATACTTAGGGATTTTTTTCTTAGCGAGTCATGTTCTAAGTTTAGTAGTACAAAAGCTAATTCGTGATCACAGCATGCAAAGTTGTGTCATCAGCATAGTTACTCGTTTTACCAAAATAGATCATTAATATTAATATTAAATAAAAGCGGGCCTAGAATCGAACGTTGAGGAACACCATATACCAGTTCAGACCATGAACTAAATTCTGAATTTATTTTTGTTCTTTGCCATCTGTTTGTTAGATAGTTTCTTATTAGAGTTAAAGGTACATAATCACCTTTTTTGGTCAATTTTTCAATTTATATGTCAAATGGATAAGTGACACACACTGAACAT
>JAULBZ010004099.1:0-15278 GCA_032360805.1 Neoturris breviconis
TAAGCGATGCAAAGATTTATAAACTTCTATCAACATGAGTCGAATATTTCTAGTATGGATGGAAACAGAGTTCGATATAGATAGTATAGTATAGTATAGTATAGTATATAGCATAGTATATAGTATGCAGTATATAGCGTATGCATATATCATATATTATATATAGTACATGGTATATAGTCCATATTTATATAAGATATATAGTATATAGTCCATATTTATATAAGATATATAGTATATAGTCCATATTTATATATATCTATAGTATATAGTCCATATTTATATATATATAGTATATAGATTATATTACTCGTTACAAACAAATCAAATAATGTGTTATTACCATCTGTTAGACAGGTTTGTTCAAATGTTAATAATAAAGAATATAGACAAATATATGCTGGTATCAAATTTCAAAATGGTAGCACTCCGGGAACATGACCAATTAAGAAAAGCTTTGTTTGAGAGACTAAAAACATTATTACAACTTTACTTTCACATTTAACATAACCGTACCTATTATGTAAAAAGGTTTTTTAAATGCGTTACAACAACCTGCCTAAATAATATTACTTGTTGTTTTTCATATTTAAAGCACTCAAATAGGCGCCATACTAAATTTGAATAAGTGATGTGGCATTAATTGATCACTTACAGTATTTGAGAATATATGCTATATTTTTATACTTATTACACTTGAAGTTTTTGACATTATTTCTTAAAGTGTGGAGGTATGATGAATCCAACTTCCATGATCTCACTTTAAGCAAACATCTTCTGTAATAAACTACAATCTTTGATAAAAATAATGTGAAATTCAACCTAGAGAGAAAGTCTTGAATTTTGATTAGCAGAACAAACAGCACAAATTTCAAATTAGTTTCAAAAACCTGGGTACGAGGCTACAAGGGACAACATTGTTTGTCGAGTTTGCAAAGAGTTTCAAGTGTACTTGATTAATCTCTAGGGACTTCTCGTGGTCATTCGCCGCATTATTGTTTTACTTGTGGCATGTATTTTTCATCGAATTCGTAAAATGTCTCGATTACAGTGAACTGATAACTAAAAATACAAATTACACTCACTGACAGTGTGGTTCTGATGAGGAGTCAATACACTCACTGACAGTGTGGTTCTGATGAGGAGTCAAGTAAATCCAAGACTAAGAGGACTTAATATATTTTTGGGAGAGTGTAAGTTGACTGCTTGACATTGAATAATTGATTTCATTTTCTTGTCTTTCTAAATCATCATTCAGTTCACTGTCTCACCTTTTCCTTCGTCTTTTCTTTATCTTTTTTACAAATAATAAGGCAGGTGGAAGTAAAATGTTTGGATTTTCCTTGAAAAACTGCTAATTTCAACTGCCTATATGAATTTCACAGTTTTTGATACCACAGAGGTATAAATAAAAATTTTAATACATGGAAACTGAGAGCTTTTTTGCATAAGTAGAAAGCTAATATATAAGCTAGTCGAGTGAAGTTAGAGGCAACCTGAAGAACTTTGTTAGGTTTGACCCCTAGGGTAGGGAGGGCACCACTCCTTTATTTAAAATTATTCGCCTAGAACATCAGGCAAAATGCTGTTGAATAGTTGTCCAATAAGATTAAATCATCACTGTGGAGGAGTGACTTTGAGCATAGTTTCATATTTTACACTATGCTTAATAATCACCCCTTTGTAGTGATTATTTGCTCTTATTTCATTCGCTGAATTAAAAACATTTTAATCTGTTATGATTGATCATGATGGATATATATATTGCAAACAAATTTGTGTGTTTATTTAAAACCTACTTTTACCCCGGGAGTTTAAAATGATACTTCCATATTTCTACGATAACATATAAGAATATATATAATATCCAGTTCCTTTTTTTAGAAAGAACTTTAAAGAAAACAAAGAAGAATACCACAAAATCAGTGTTTGAAATCACCGTGAAACTATGACTAGAAAGCCTCCTCCACATTGATTATTTGTTGCTATTTCAAACACTGAATGTGTACTTACTGCTTAACCAATTTTATTTAACAATTTTGATCGAAAGCTCTGGGTGTTTAAAATTTAAATTCTAATAGCTTACCCCCGTTTAAATGGGAGGCGTTAATAAACATTCAAACTTTTAGTAGGCATAGAACTGTCATTTGCCTGTTGGCTGCAATATAGCCTCCAAAGATGCTCCTCCACAGAGGAATACGGCCGTTTATTCAGAGACCTGGTAGTATGATTTCACTAACTAACTGTTATCAATGAATATTCTGAATTTGGAACTAGTTTTTCTTATTTCTTCTTTTATTCTCTTGTCTAGTAATGAATAAATGAGTGGATCAGCTAAACTGTTTGAAAATGAAAGCAATAAAGCCACTTTAAGAAACACTTCGTTGTCTTGTAAAGTGTTTGTCATATCAATGAGTATTATATAGATTAAAGAAGGTAACCAACATACAATATGTGTCACAACAATAAGAAAACACAAGTAAAACGATTTATGTTTCCGTCTTTGTAACATTTGTTTACGCCTTGTATCTGTGTTCTCCACCGTAGTTTTTAGAATGTCAACAATTTGTCTATGTACGATAACATATAAGCTTGAATTTTCCAATAATAGAATGATAATGGAAGCTGATATTACAAAGACCAATACTACATCAGAAATGTAACCTAAAGCTAATGATACTGGCAAAAATGTTACCGGAACTAACCAAGCTAACGTGATCAAGATAACAACATGCCATTTTGTTAATTTTGAATAAAAAAATGGGAATTGAATAGTAATGAATCGATCAGTAGTAACAAGCATCAAATTGAAGAATGATGCTAGTACAGCTGCAGTAACATAATCTAATGACTGTTCATATTCATCTTTTGATGTTAGTGGAAACGATATCCTGATGCATAATGCACCCATGAACATATTTGATACAAACAAATTCAATAAGAATTTCTTGCCATGACCTTTACGTAATTTTATGTTTACTATTATGAAGCAAAAGAGTGCTGCGTTGAGTAAAACAACAATGATTCCTTGGATTAGATAAGACAAATCCATTGGTTCATCCTCTTGGGATCCCTGAGTCAATTCTCTAATTATAGGACCTAATACGAATGTATGATTCATAAATATTGTGTGATTTTCCAACATGCTTCTTTCTTGTTTAAAAATATTGCTTGGTTTTATTTACTGTTCCCTTGCTATTTATTGAGCATTATATTTTCTTTCAATTTATCTTGCTTACTCCCTTTGAATGTACGGAAATTTATGTACTACTGAAGAAACTAATATGGAAAAACTGGAATATGGAAAAATTAGTATTACGTGATATTTTTCATTTAGAATAAAATGTGAGAATAAAAGAAACTTCATCCTCAGGATTAAATTACTTTCTTTGAAATGAATAAAAATAAATAGTCACAAAGAGTAATGGGGACAAACTTGAAAATTACTTTTTTGGAATGAATAAAAATAAATAGTCACAAAGAGTAATGGGGACAAACTTAGGATTTAACCGAATAGTCTGTAATTTCACTTTTAGTAAATTAATTTTTAATAAATGTTTAGTAAAATATTATTTCTATTGTGTACAAATTTAAAATTGATGAGGCGGCTAGTATAAAGTTTTTGTGCTTTCTTCAAATTTTTTTTTAATATTCATAAATTATGCAAGAAGAAATCCAAAAATCCCTCTTCTTAAGCACTGCCTCAAAATAACGATCGGGCAAGACCTGTGGAGGAGTGCTTTTTTAGTACAGTTTGAAAGAAACTATACTGTTATTACGCTACTCGGCTCTCCTTTTAACTATTGTTTTTCATATGGATCATTTAAAAATCTTTGACACAAGATTATAAATATCAAACCAGAATATAACTGTTAAAGCTGAATACTATCTTAAAAAACACTCCTCCTCCTTTACCCAGCTTCCGCAATGCTCCAAAATCCCTCCTCCACATTGCTTATTTGTTCTTATTTCGAACACTGAACAATATTTTCAGCAAATATCTACCGCTACACTTTGGACAAGTGCTTTTTACTAGAAAGCCTGAAGCAATGCTCAAAAATCCCTCCTCCACAGTGATTATTTACTCTTATTTCAAACGCTGATCTTCAGCAAATCATGAACAAATATCTACTAGTTCATCAATATTTAAAAAAAGAAAAAAGAAGCTTTAATGGAACATAGTTGAGAGAGGTTAAAATAAGACTATTGAAGCTATATTACTTGTGGAGGAGTGTTTCAGCTGCAAAGTTTGTCAAAACTATATATATAGTTTTAGATAGCAATCATAGCAATAGATCATCATTTGCAAACACAGTGATACACCCACGCTTTGAAATCCTTAAATTACTGGTATTACTTAATTATACTATTAAAAATGTGACCACTAAACAACTAGATTTATGCTCCATCATAAATATAACATTTACCCTGTGGACAATAAATTGTTCAAAGTCTGCAATAAATATGCTAGAACAACGTTGGGTATTTCCTACCCTGAATTACTAACCTTGTTGTTTGCAGGTAGCTTACTCTTGGTGCATATGTCATACGATGGACTCTCTGTAACAAATAACATTTCTTTTAAATCCTGTTCATTGTTATTGTTGCTATAATTATCATAGTTGCTATGTAGAATGCTTCCATCAGAGTACACTATTTTATTATCATGATGCATAGACGGGAGAGTAATAGCTGGAAACGGGATTCCATCAGACACCTGTGTTGAAGAACTCGCAGTAGCTAAGGATGAATTAATTACTTGCGTTGAATTCCCTTGTGGAAATAGCATTGGTGTCAATGTGCTCCCTTGTGAGGATGAGGTCTTATGTGAAACCTGTATAGGTGTTATCGTGCTTCCTTCGAGAAGTTGAAATGAAATTCCATTTATCGTCTGAAAAGGTGTTGATGTAATCCCATGTAAAATGTTCTCTGTAGTCTGTAAATTCATTGTTTGTACAGATGGTACTACTTCTATGGCACCATTTTGGATATTATTTAAGTTTTGTGGAGACGATGATACAAGAGAAGAAATGTCAGTCAGAGTTTGTATTGGAATGATATTATCATATTGAATCGATGGATGATCTTTTCCTATGCTATTAACCATATTTTTGTTTCCAATACTGATATTGCCTATTTCAGTAGGATTCTGTGTTGTTGCCATCAGTCCAACAGTTTCTGATAACTCATTACAACTTACATTGTTCTGTACACATTCAAACCTGTTGTTTTGTGGTAACTTGTAGTAATATTGACCATTGTTCTGATATTTTCTTTTAGTTTCTTCTGCACCATGTTCAGATTGTGTGTGATTCTCGTTTAGATATACAATAGTGGAGCAGGAATTTCCCTTATTACAATTGCATAGGTTACACTGAATGCCACGCTCTGCTCGTCTTGTTTGGTTTGTTGAATTTTTTTTAATATTTCTGTCGAATGTTTTCAGTTGATATTCTGTAGGAGATGCTGCTTGAGTTCCGCGACTACAAGTCAGAGGACACACCTGAACACAGAATCCCTTGCTTTCTGGATTTACTTGCAAACCAAATGTTTTAACTTCTATCATATGCTGCACAGCAAAATCCTTTGATTCTGGCTCGCACTGGCACTCCATTTCACAAGACTCTACATATTCTGGTTCACATTGGCACTCCATATTACAAGTCTCTATATCTCTGGCATTAACAGATACATAACTTTGATTACAAAAAGCATCTAGTTTACTTCTTTCAAGTAAATCATCGACCTGCACTGCTGTATCTTTATGTGCTATGTTGACCTGCACTGCTGTATCTTTATGTGCTATATTTATGTGCTGTACTGCCATATCTTTATGTGCTGTTTTTATGTTGTGCTGTACTGCCATGTCTTTATGTTCTATCTTTGTGTTGTGTTGCACTGCAGCATCATGATGTATTGTTTGTATATCATACTGCACTGCAACATCTGCATATTTGGTTTCAGTCTTTGTGTAATGTTGTACCGAATTTATTTGAATATCAGTTTTAGAATTTAAGTTAATAATATCACATTGAACAGACGTATTTGTATATGTTCTTTTCGAATTCATTGATGTAGTATTGATAGAACTACATTGTATAGTAGGAGGCTTGGACATGCAAGCAGTTATCTCTTTTTGTATTTCATCAAATTCAGCTTGACATCCAAACTCAGCAGTTTTCTAAAATTAATAACAAGAATCTATAGAGAAGAACACAGAGTCGTTCCAAAGAAACCAATCCATTGCAAGCTCATTGACCTTTACACTCTTCTGTAAACCATACTCCTTTTAATTTTCACGTTCCTTTAATTTTTGCGCATTTAAAGTGCACAAAAATTAAATGCGTATTGAAGTATGAAATAAAAATAAAAATATGAGGGGCACAAACAATAGAAGGAATAAAACAGCATAAAAATATGAGGGGCACAAACAATAGAAGGAATAAAACAACATGAAAATATGAGGGGCACGAACAATAGAAGGAATAATAGTAGATATTCAACAGTGTTCTAATTTAAGACAACTGATTTACAATTACTGATTGTTTTTTTATTTTGCAAACATGTCTGCATTAGAAAAAATTAAATTTGCAAAGAAGATTACTGAATTATTACTGATTACTAAAAATCTTGCTACAAAAAAATGGTTGATATAATACCCTTACCCAGTGTGCAAAAACTTGTTCAAAGTCTGCAGTAAAGACACCAGAACACTATTGTTCTAGCATCTACTGCTGAATTTGAACTACCTACTGGATAGGGATCATCTAAATATACTTTTTTAGAAACAGATATTTTGTCAAACTGAAAGACAATAAGTTAAATTTAGTGACAAATAGTATTATGTGAACCAACTTGCAATAAGTACAAAGAGTACGAAGAAACCAGTTAATTGCAAGATCGTTAATTTAGTGCAAAAATTATGTGCAGTTTCCTTTTGTTGAGTTTGATTTTGTTTTTGAGATAATCTTACAAGCTACTTGATAATTATAAAATTTACTGTCTGCACCATCATTAATGATTCAGAATAGTGGAAGGTATTACCAGAAATGTATTCACTGTGCATGAAAGAATAGTACGGTATTGAAAGTAGCCAACCAAACCAAGTGAAAGTTAAACCAAAGCACATGAATATGATTAGCATACACACATTATACGTCAGTGTTTTAAATTATGTCTTTATTAAGATGGTACAGTTTCAGTTCAAATAAACAATTGGAAAAACTTTTTCAAGGTAGAACTATGTCAGGTTACTGTGGAGGAGAGTAGTAAAATTTCACATGGCATTAGGAGTTCATGTCCTTATTAAGTTGATAAAGTTTCAGGTCCAATAAACAATTGAAACACCTTTATCAAGACATAATTATATTAAATCACTGTGAAGGAGAGCAGTAGTATTTCATATCATAGCCTGAAGCAATGCTTAAATGTCACTCCTCTGCAGTGGATATGAATTGCATACACACATTATACATCATAGCACTATGTACACACTTAATAATAAATAGAGAGTATGCCTATGTTATAGTATTAGTTCTGCTTTTAAAGGCTTGATATGTTATATACACTGTACAGGCTACAGTCAGATTACATGTATAGTATAGGATATCCTTTAACCATACATGCTTTAACAATACTAATGTTATCTGAAAAAAAGTTTTATTTTATATACATAGGATGGTTTTTACTAACAGATGTTATAAAGCAGTAGAAAATAGAACAATGTAACAGAAGAATATATTATTCATTATCTTTTTATAAGATTCTTTTATTAAAAAATATTCCTCTGTCGAATTGTGTATTGTCGTTATATTACTAATTTGCATTGGGAGTAATTAATAATGTTATAAAAATCAACACTCATGATAATATTTAAATGCCCTAAAGTGAGTACACATTATATAACACACATTAATATTTATTTTAAAATTGAAGAAGGAAGCTTTCCAAAATCAAAATGGAGACTTAAAATTGATTTTTTTTAAAAAATATCACTTATCATCGGAAAAAATTGAGGAAGAAGCTTCCCTAACATACAAAATGTCTACCAAAAAAGGCCCATGGACAAAGTCTCACGGAAAAAATATTACTAAAAAATTTCTAAGTCCAGATGTGATTCTAGTCAAATCCTTATAAACCGAATTCAAAAAATATCTCTAAGTTAACAAAAATCATAAATTGAACATTTTGATGAATGAAAATTAAATTTCTCTTTTTTAAACGCTGGTACCAAATTTTAAAATGTTAGCACTTCGAAAACATGGTCTATCAAGAAAAGCGGGATGCTGCCACCGGTGTTTGTCGCTGTAAAGTGATAGCAATAGCCCATCCAAACTTTGTTTGGATGGCTAAAAATGAAACTGAACAGAAGAGGTGTTACGTCAACAAGCTTGCAAGGGATTGGATATGAAGAAACCAATCCATTGGAAGATCAGTACTCTTCTCTGTAAATTTTATTATCGAGACAAACCCTTATGCTTGTAAACATGGAATTGTAAATCTGGTGAAAAGGGATCTATAGCTAACAATAGTGATTCAATATATATATAATGTGATCGACACATATATGTGGTCATTGCTTCTAGCTTGAAGCAATGGTAAAAGATCTCTCCTCCACAGTGATTGTTTGTTCTCATTTCGACCAGTGTTATATCTACTTATTTCAAACAGTGGTGTATAAAAAACTGACCTGTGTCACCACGTTGGTTTTATTTCCATTGGTAAGATCATTATCTTTTGAATTCCGTTTCCAAAATTCATCCAGGAATTCCTCACAGCTAATAAGATTACTTTCTGGCTCCCATGTGTCTTTCCATGCAACACGAAAATATCTGATACCATCCTACAAGAGTTAATCACAAGGTGTTTAAAATACTGAGTGGAAGTTAAATCTAGCACATAAATATGAATTGCATACACACATACATCATAGCATTATGTATACACTAAATTATCAAAGGTACAGTATTGAAAGTAGCCCACCAAACCAAGTGAAAGTTTAAAAATCTAAGCACATAAATATGATTTGCATACACACATTATTACAGTATTTGAATATTTCTTTATTAAGATGGCAGAGTTTCAGGTCAAATAAACAATTGGAATACAATCAAGGTAAAAGTCAGGTCACTGTGGGGGAGTGTAGTGAAACTTTCTATCAAGGATAAAAACCAAAATTTTACATGGCATTAGCACTTCATGTCCTTATTAAAAGTTGATAAAGTTTCAGGTCAAATAAAAAAGTGGAACACTTTTATCCTGGTAAAATTTTATAAAATCACTGTGTAGGAGAGTAGTGAAATTTAGTAGTGAAATTTCAAATCATAGCCTAAGGCAATGCTCAAAAATCACTCTACACTCTACAAATATGAGTTGCATACACACATTATATATCATAGCAATATGTACACAAATTGGAAACTTTAATTCTTAAGACTTTAAAAATTATTTTTTATAAAAATATCACTTATCATCTGAAAAAATTGAGGAAGAAGCTTCCCGAACATACAAAATGCCTGTCCGTATCATTTGGGTATGATATTGCTTAACCAAAATTTGAATGTAAATCAAATGTTTCCACTTTTAAAAAATCAATTTTTCGCCGATACTCGGCCCCAAATTGACGAAATTGAAAAGAAAATTGCCAATGGTCTCATAATATTGCCTAGAATGCCATAACCAAATTTCAAGACGGTACCACTTTTGATCTATTGCAATTTGGACCCTTTTTGCCCAAGACTCAGGATCGAATGGACAAAATCAAAAAATCTTTAGCAAGCCCTTCTAGGATATCGCCACAAATGATGGTACCGAATTTCAAAATGCTAGCACTTGGAGAACATGGCCTATTAAAAAAGTAGGTCACCGCCACAAAGTGATAGCAATAGCCCATCTTGGTAGGCTAAAACAACTATTCAATTTTTGTGTTTTTGGCTGAGTCAAAGCAATAAATGAATGTCTTGCAAAATATGTTGATCAATTTCAAAATGGTAACATCAAGAACACAATCACTGTGACAGAAATAGCATATCCAAACTTTGTTTGTCATACTAAAAATACTCACTGCAGCATCAAATACATCCACAATTGTCTTTATTGCTTGAAGAACACCTTCCATACTTTAAATATTTATCTAAAAAGTAATAATAATAAATACCCTCATATTTTTCTAAAAAATCAAGATCACAATGAAGTAATGATAAACAATAAAAAACTTGCGTTGATATACACTTCCTTATGTAGGCTTTCACATTAGAAAATTAAAACTAACTTTAGTGACATCACTTATTAAACTTCTTCAACTGGGTTTTAAGGTAAACCAACACCACATATTTTAGCAGCAACAAATACTATCTTTACATAGTATATAAACATACTGTACTATATAATAACACATAGTATATGTACTTAGTATATGTTTTTATTGGTTGATAAGAGCCATGTGATCATATAATAAGTAAATTATAATTTAATAGTAAACTATTTTTAATAAATGGTTTCCACATGGTTTCTACCATCTGTTGGAAATAACATTTAACCTAACACAAGAGAACAATGCAACAGAAGAATACATTCTCTTCGAATAAAATAAATAATTTTAATCCTGATTGTATCCCGGACTAGTGACTATACAAGGACCATCACACGAACAGCCCTCCCTCTCTTGTATATCATTCTCCTGAAGACTGACATTATAGCATACGCTTGTTGTTCTTGTATTTTATTCCCTGATCCCCATCTGTGATTATCTGGGAATACATTGGTGATAAGGGCAGGATATGGCCTCATCAATGAATGTTGTGTTCAACAAACTGGATAAAAGTACGATGGACAAAAGGACCTCAACGAATGGTTCTGAAATTTTGAGTGTTGTATTTGACACAGTAGTAATCTAAGAGGACAAAATGGCCATTTCAAAACACGAATAAAGCGTTTAGGTAAATCAGAAGATGAGTTTATGTTGGCATTATTACGATTATACCGTGCAGGCCACCCAACTTCATCCCCTAATGTTATGGAAAAAGCTTTAAAAAGAACTAAAGAACTAAAACGTGGGATTTTTGTATTTTGTAACAAACGCTACGCTAACACGATTTCAAGAAACAAGCTACTTCAAGACTGTCAAAAAGCAAAAGTTCATCTTACACCCTCCAATGCAGATCCAAAATTTGTCAGCCACGCTAGGAATACAGTCAACGACATCAAACACTCACCGCCAATTGGTCACTGCTCTATCGGAATTAACTACAACTTTATCTCAACACATGAAACAAACGACCGAGAAGTTAGGTGCGCAAGACAACAATCATTTCACCTGCAATTGTTTAACTGCTAAGAAACCAGCTTCAAGAAACTACTAGAGGTGTTAGAAGCCAACAATTCTTCTGGTACTTTCAATAACATCAACCACCCTAAAGGTTTGTTAATGTAGATCTCTGCCAACCTGCATAATCAACCGATCCCATTATGATAAATACTGGTGCAACGTCCAGCTGTATCACTCTGCATTGTATTACTGCAAATGTTATATTGTCTAAGCTGCCAGGAAGACCGTAATAGGACATGGAATTACTGCTGTAAATGGTGCAAACCTGCAGCCTGAATTTGTTATTACAGTGACAGTTACTATGGGTAATTCTACCACACTTGTTAACATTAATATTTTAGTAATAAAAACTTACCTTATTCCTGTATTTTTAGTCAGAATGTACTGTATGTGTTTGACACATGGACAGTATGCAATAGGACTTGAATACTCTCTGTTAACGTTGTCTAAAATCCCTTTCCATACTGACCCACATGATATTTGGTCGACGAGCCACTCACAGATGATTCCGTGAATTTTATTTCACCAGAAATGCAAAATACTGATGTTGATCGTATTACTCACCTTTTAACAAAACTTAAACACCTCCCTAGGGAAGACTATTGTAAAGTGTCTTCTCTGTTATCTGACTTCAAAGACAAATTTTCTGTTTTTCTGCAATAACAAAATTGGACAGGCTCATAATATTTAATTTGATATTGACACAAATAACATCCCACTTGTTGCAGTTCCGCTTCGTCGAGTTCTATTACAACATCAATCAACTGTCAGCAAATTAATTAAGAAGTAGCAAATATGGAACCTATTGACTCTCCATTCCGTGCCGCGACTGTTCTGGTGGAGAAAAAATGTCACGATGGGAGCAGATGTTACAGATCAATACCGGCTAGCTACAGATTATGGTTCAATCAACACTACATTACCCTCATCTGGTTGGCCAGCACCGTCTTTAGAGGAATGTTTAGATGCAGCATGCAATTCTGCATTTTTTAGCAGTATCAACTTCAACTCAGGTCATAATTAAAATTCCGTGTTACGATCGTGCTAAAGAAGCTTTAGCATTTTCCCCTGGGTATGATTTTCCTCAGCTCACATGGACCATTATGCCACCTGGAATTAAGAATGCTGCAGGTTGTTTTCAAAGAGCAATGGTAAACACATTTCAAGGTCACGAAAATAAAATCTTACCCTCATACTATGACGATGTTGTGATCAAAGGTAAGATGGAAATTTCTTAAGATTTAAGTAGGATCTTAATAAGATCTTAATAGGATCCTGGAAATTTCTTAATGAATTAGAATTTTTTTTTTATAAAGAAATTTCCAATATCCTATAAAGATCTTACTAAGATCCTATTTAAATCTTAAGATTTTCAGGATCTTATAAGATCTTATAGGATCTTACAGGATCTTATAAGATCCTATAATATCCCATTAAGATCCTGTTAAGATTTTCACCAGGGCTACCCTTCTTGTGGGGTCTCCTGCCTTACAGCGTGTGTCGGTATCAGATTGATTTAGAGAAATAAGTGGTGACATAGTCACAGCAAAGATTGTGGGTTTTGCTGCCCACTCCTTTGCTATGACTAGGTTGCAACATTGACTCAAGTTGATATTAACAAACGTACAAAGAATAATATACTTATATTAATTTAGCTAATATATAATATATGCTACGGCAAAAAAATGTAGGTTGGTACCAAATTTGTAGATATTAATGACATTTAGCTGAATGTCTGACCAAATAGGTCTATAAAGTCAAACGTATAATTCTGAATTGTAAAAGTATTAATGCCCAATACAGAATATGGTGCAGAGTGGTCCATTAAGTAAATCAAAAGTACGGTATTGAAAGTAGCCCACCAAACCAAGTGAAAGTTGAACCTAAGCGCATAGATAAGATTTGCATACACACATTATGCGTCAGTGTTTGAAACATGTCTTTATAAAGATGGTAAAGTTTCAGTTCAAATAAACATTTTGAACATTTTTTCAAGGTAAAATTATGTCAGGTCAAAGTGGAGGAGGGTAGTGAAATTCTATATCCAAGATAAACACCCAAATTTTACATGGCCTTAGGATTTCATGTCCTTATTAAGTTGATAGAGTTTCAGATCAAATAAACAATTGGAACACCTTTATCAAGGTAAAATGATATCAAATCACTATGGAGTAGGGTAGTGAAATTTCATATCATAGCCTGAAGCAATGCTCAAAAATAACTTCTCCATAGTGGATATGAATTGCGTATACAAATTATATATCCTACATTATGCATAATTACACATCATATCATTTTAAGTTAATGCAGTTTTAAATGTACTTATAAACCTTACACAATATATTAAGTGTATATACTGTATAGGATGGTTTTTGCTAGCCTTATCACTATAAGTTTTATAAATCCATGGTTTTTACTAGATGATCTTATAAAGCACTAGGGAATAGAACAATGTAACATAAGGATATATATTTTTTATTATTCATTATCTTTTTAAGATTCTTTCATTATAAAATCTTCTTCTGTTGAATTGTGTATTGTCATTAAAACATTATATACTAATTTGATATGGGAGTCATTATATTTTTTATAAGATTATTTTATATCTCTGAACCAGAGCCACCCCGTTTCTATTTGTTTTTTATTCAATTTCCATTAAATTAAAACAGCGTCCACAAAAAAGCCAGAAAACTAAAAAAAATTACGCTTGCACTTGAGGCATATTTACGTGCCCTGCTTGCCGGGGTATTTTTTGCAGGTGATAGTGTATTGAGAAAAAGATAGTCGAGACCAAAAAATTCAAAATGGCGGCAATAATATGGCCGGGACGAGACGCAAAGGTGTTTATTTGTATCGCTCGGGTGGAATACGTCAAAGGTAGGGATAAAACGTAATTTCATCCTTCCAAATGTTATTTGTATGTTATGTAGAAAAGGTTCTAGAACAGTTTCGGCGTATTCTTTTCTCCGTTGGGGCGTGGGAATAACTGACCGGTCGCTGTCAAAGTTCTGGGGATTGACTGATCGGTACGAAAGATGAAACTCCACTGTAAAGCGTTTAGAGAAAATTGAGAATAGAACCCCATTACAGGCGTTTTCATTCCAGATAGTCGACAGTGTTTGACAGTGTTGTGTTTGTGACGCCAAAGAAAAAATTCCCGCGCGTTTGACGTTTACGATTTTTTGATGTTTACCAGTTTCCATTATGGTTTCAAGTAAAACACCTTTGACTTTGTAAAAGAAAAACCACGGACCTTGTCCCTGGACCTTGGCACTTGGTTTCCATATTAGCATCTCCAAAACTTCCTATATGGATGGTGTACTTTGTAGAAACACTCATAAATTCAAGTATTGTCTTAATTATAATTCACGACAGTAATTTCACAGCTCTGATATATTAAATCAAGAGAGAAAGTATAATGTTTTGGCATTACGGATCCCACAGTCCTGGGGAAATTGAGAACAAGTGGTACTGACGTAAAAATACTGACTCAGAAAACCGACAGTTCCATATAAGACCTATTCCAAGATGATCTGTATATATATATATATAATAAAATCAGTGATATGAATGTGTGAGAATGAGAAATATAGATATATATAGATATATATACCGTATTTACTGTAATAAGCGCCCTGCCTATAATAAGCGCCCCTCTTCAATAAGCGCCCCCTTTGATACGAAAATTATTATATAAGCGCCCCCTTTAATAAGCGCCTCCCCTCTTTAATAAGCACCCCCTTTAAAAGCACCCCATTTGCTCCCACCTGATGTAAAACTGAAAACAAATGTTAATAAATACTCAATTTATTTTAACTACAGTATTTGCCCAAAGTTTTTGCTAATTTCGCTTAATTCAATGTTCATAAGAACGGCTGGGGACGGCTAAATGGAGAGTTAGAAGAAGTGGAGAGTTACGATTTTGTGACGTCATAAATGGAGAGTTAGCAAA